>CAKAOI010030145.1:0-10631 GCA_916701655.1 Sebastiscus albofasciatus | reverse complement strand
TTTATGTTAGTTATGCTAGTGATCTTTTCTCTATTGATGTATTAGAAATATTATTTAGTACTTACAAGCACACTTATCTGATGTTTTTATTTTGTGCTCTTTTTCAGTTTTACAATATTACATATTTTCCTGCATTAAATCCTGCCAAACACAACAACTCGTCTGTTCCTTGGAGAATGCAATGCTGGGGAATATATTGTTAAGCTGGCTGTATAGCTGAAAAACACGTTGCCTGCAACAACTTTGAGTGAGGACAGCACAATGTTTTAATGATAAAGTGAAATGTGAATTAACAGTTAATGGAGAGTTATCAGTACAACATAAAATCATTCTAGAAATTGGTAAAGCCATGCTGGTGATTACATTCATGATAAATGTCATGATGATTTTGGTTACATATAAACCAGGTAGCTATGTGTAGAATGAGAGCACTATAACTGTTATGTGATAGTTGTTAATTGAAGCACCTTTCTAATGCAAATTGTGACCCTTGTATAAGTTACAGTATAGGGGACATTTATTGCATTCTAGTTATTAGACTTGGTTGGGTTATGATCATCATTTAAATGTGAACGACATATGCAGAATATGTGTAGATGCAGCTATTGGAGCAATTTTATTTCATTCTTCCTGACCGCCAGAGGCAGTGCTTAACACTGGATGTTATCCATCTTGCGCACACGGTTGAGTATTTAATATCAACAAAGCCACATGTGACCTGGGATGACGCAGCGTATATAGCCGTTGACTTTCGCTGGAAGCACTGCAACCGCATGGTTGGAGCTACAGTTTCGTCCTCTTAGGGCTGCGATTAGTTAATCACAGCTACACTCAAACACTTCACTGTTAGACCGGTGTTTTCGCCGGTTAAATTTCAGCTAGGCTAACGTTAGAGTTTAAGTAATGTTTCTTGATAGGAGTCTGTTTTCGGTCTCCTTTATTGTTTATTGCCGCTGAGCTAAGTGTTTGCGCTTATAGTATCGGCGAGCCTCCGTCAGACAACGAGCCCTGTTGGGCTGTTATCGACCTTGTCCACACAGAGGCTTTCCAGGTGGATTGTTCAGGCAAATGAGGAGGCATACAGGTCAAAAGGACTGCCTTTACCTCTTAATATCAGAGGCCACTCCACCAGGAGTGTCTCCACTTCCTGGCCAGCGCTACGGGGGATCCCTCTAACTGAGATTTGAGCTGCGGCCCGCTGGGCTACTCCATGCACCTTTGCCCGTTTTTACTGGGTCAAGGTCGCTGCTCCCCACGCAGTAGCCTTGGTGGTCTTTCAGGAATCCACAGACCATCCCGGTGAGGTGGGTTTTCCTCGTGACTACGTTGGTAGTCGTCATCCATTGTTAAGCACTGCCTCTGGCGGTCAGGAAGAATGAAATAGAACGCGAGTTACATATGTAACTACGCTTCTATGAGTTCTGGATGACCACCAGAGTTCTCTGTCACTCGGAATATTGACGAGAAGATTCTGGAGAGACATCTCTGATTAAGATGTGGGCTTATATACGTTACATCATCCCAGGTCACATGTGACTTTGTTGATATGAAATACTCGACCTGCGCGTGCGCAAGATGGATAACATCCAGTGTTAAGCACTGCCTCTGGCGGTCATCCAGAACTCATAGAACCGTAGTTACATACGTAACTCTCGAATTCATGTGCAAAGAAAAAGTGATGTTATGTTACACATGTATTTAATTTGGTTTTGATGTTACTATCTCAGTAGAGTTGCAGTACATAGTATTGGAGGATTTTGAGTAATGTGTTTTGAGCCAGGATACCTGAATAACATTAAGAAACATGTTATTTGAGATCAGGGTTGGGAGGTTACTTTGAAAATGTAATCCGATACAATTACTTATTACCTGTTAAAAAAGTAATAAGTAACCTAATTCAAGAATCACAATATACAAGTAATGTAATCTGATTGCCTTCTGTTACTTTTGGATTACCTCAATACCAAATATGCAAATAAAGACAAGTGAAAAGAAAAATTATGAAATTTCACCATTATTTTGTATGTAAAGCAGAAAAAAGGAACAACATCATAGAACAGTGCAAGTTAAAATGCTGTCATCATCGAAGAACTCCAATCATCTGGCACATTAGTTACCTGATTTTAACTTGGAGCAGCAGCAGTACCCATATAAACTAAATACACATTTCTAGGGCTTTACTGTGGTATTGTGGTTATATAAATGTAATTTATGGTGCTGTTAGATTGATGCTATAGCTGCTAATTTTTGTTCTTTTGGACTGAGACAATTACAGAGAAGACTGAGTGCCGTGTCACTCAGTCTTCTCTGTAATTGAAACTCATTCCCCTGAAGTGCTGTAATGTGTGCGCATCTGCATAGTATATCTTTCTTTATTTTAATTGTATTTTAAAATTATAATCCTGCTAGTAATCCCCATTTTTAAATGTATCTGTAATCTGATTACGTCTTTTTTTTCTGTAACTGTAACTGATTACAGTTACCTTTATTTGGTGTTTCCATGTAATCCATTAATCCCCAAGGCTGTTTGAGATGAAGATGCATGATAAAAAAGAGTAAATAAAGCAGAGCATACTATATACTAACATATGTTACTCCTTGTCATTGTTCTCAGTCATCCTCAAGTCCCAATCCTGAGACCGGTGGTAACATTAGCAAGTGATTTCCCATCTAAACTCGAAAAGGTTGAACTTCAGAACACACAAAAGTAAAGATAAGAGAAGACACTCTGCAGGCGATAGACCCCCATTTTGGGAACCACTAAACTAAACAACCAAACTGTGTAAAGTAGTTAAAACTAGAACGGCACTTGGAGAGCACAGACCTCCGCCAAAGTGCGTGACTTTAAAAACAGCTCCCAGCTCCCAGCTGGCGGTACCGTGAGGTAGTCGGCTTGTTATTAACACGGTGTGTTTCCGTGTAACATATCGGCAGATGCCTCTCTCATTCAGCAGCCTTGTTATGTCTGTGTAACGTTACACTACGTTGTCCGATTTGTGCTATTGGTATCAGAAGTAAAAATCCTAAACCATCCCAGTGCTCCCTCCCACTCCCCCCCTCCTCCTCCTCTTCGTCACCTTGATCATCTGCTTGCAGACTCTCATCAGCTGGTAGTCGAGCTCGGGGTCGGTCATCTCCACCTCCTGCAGCCTGAAAATCCGCTGGTGGCAGCGCTGACTGAGCTGTTTCTTCTGCTCCTTCAGACACTCGATCATCTGAGGAGCAGCAGAGGGGGAAGGAAGAGATGAAGAGTAGAAAACCAGGAACACTAACAAAATGTTTTTAATGTTTGTGTTTGTTTCAGCTGTTTCTTGGGGGTGTGATGCTGCTCACCTGAGCGTTGCCAAAGGCCACGTTGGGACACAGACGACTGATGTCAGACTTACAGGGATCGTACAACTCTGGTTCCAACCGAATATCCTCCGACTGGGAAGGAAGGAGAGGAGAGAGGGGTATGGTACTGTCAGTTTTAACAAAACTGTAGCTTCAAAGTTTCATGGTGTTACATTAGATAGAAAGTTCACCAGCAAACACACACTTTTTATTTCCCCCAGAATGTGGTACATTTGATGAAGTGAAAACGCTGTCATTCAGCCAGAAACCTGTTCTTGGGGCTGACACAAAACGCTGGTTCATAGTTGGCTTTGAGCGAGCACTGATGTACAGAAACACCAAACATCAACTGGTCCATAAGCTGGTAGCTGGACAATGTGATTGGCCTAGACAGCACATTAACGGCACCTGTCATGACGTACATTTTTTTGTTGATCTATTTATATAATACCAGGAAATATATAGTTTACAGGGTTTTTTTTATATACTGGCTCCCTCTGACAGACTCATATTATAAGACTAATGTTGCATTCACATTGCAAGCCTTAGAGCTCAATTCGGATTTATTGCTCAGATCCAATTTTTTGTTTGGCTGTTCACATGATTTTTTAAAATGTGGCCAATATCAGATTCCAGTGTGAACTGGACTGGTTAACAGATTTGGGCCACTTTTGTCTGCAGTCTGACCGCAGCCTTAAAAGTCTGCAGCCATGCTAGCAGCTCTGTGAGGCTGTACTTAGCCACAGTGGTGCTTTGAGCTAACATGTCGATGTTAAGCAGGTGAAATGTATTTTTTACAGTACTCACCATCTTAGTTTAGCTTTTTAGCATACTAACTAGGCCTGTCACGATAACTGCTAACGTTGGACTATATATTGTCCCAGAAATGGTTGCGATGAAGGATATTATTGTCATTTTAAGACCATTTTATGTCACATTAATACAATAGCATATCACTGCAAGTACACCCTTTCAAAGAGAAATTAACTTTTAATTCAGACATTCAAATTGGAATGTGAAAAAAATATTAAAATATTCAAAATAAATAAAATAAAACCAAATAACCAAAACAATAAATAAAATGGACTCTCTGGCTCTGTTAAAGGGACTGTTTGTAACTTCTTACACGTATAAATCACCCGGGTCGGTGTCCTCTGCGCGCTCGCATATGCACGCTCGCGTGTAGCTACGCTGTTCAGACTCAGACAACAACTTAAACTACACGGAAGCACCTAAACCTCTTGGTTGTATCTAGTGAAGCCCGTCTGTTAAACAGTGTTGGCCGCGGTCAGAGGATGCGGGGGAGACCGTAGCTTTGGTCTCCAGGACCGGAGTCTCTGCTCCTCTGCCTGCCTGCTTGCCTTCACTCAGCTCGCTCCACCTCACGTGCATGCGCGCACACTCCACACTGCAGAAGAGTTAGTTTAGCTCTGAGAATATCTAGTGAATGTTCAGTGGACGTTTGTGCTAAAAGGTTACTGCTGCAGCTCTTCCAGACCAACAGAGGTTTCCCGTGTCTTGTGAAGTGACGGGGCTCCGCAGAGAGAAACGTTATCGTCTCCGACTGGGTGCCGGTGTCTCCCCTGTTCCCTCCGGCTGCGGTCGGGAGGCTGAAGCAGGAAAAGCCAACACTAGGATCAGCATTGATTCATGGAGAGACCTTGGTCTGGTCAGCTAACATTACTACCAAGCAGCTGAAATATAGAGTGATGTTGTGCTTTTAGCTGACGTGTGTCTCCTCACTGTTTTGATTGATGCTCCTTCATGTCTATGTAGAGCGAGCACAAGCGCGAGCAACAGGATGCTGACTTTAGTTGACTCAACGGCCACAGGTGAAGCTGTTAACAAGACATTTCTGATTCTTGCAAGCAGTCCCTTTAACAAAATGTGCAATGTCTGCGCAATGCCCAAGTCTTACAATGGTTGGGAAACACTGCTGTTTATTCTAGCGTCACGTTGGCTAAAAGGTTACTAACATTCTTATGTAAACACAACAGGCAATATCGAGGTCAGAATCAAGCTTATGTCTATATATTATACGATAAGCCGATAAGGTAATTATTGTAACAGGCCTAATGTTAACATTTGCTGGTTAGTACTATTCAAAGAACAGCTGAGACTGATGGGAATGTCATTAGTTTTGCAGGTATTTTGTCATAAATGAAAGAATTGGACAAATTTAAACTTTGACCTAAAAAAGTCAGAGGATCACCAGAGTGATGAGAATTCATCCTGAGGGGAATGTGAATGTGTGAACCACATTTCATGGCACTCCGTCCAATAGTTGCTGGGACATTTCATCCAAATTAAAAACAAAACCTCAAGGTGGCGCAAGAGGAAAATTCAGGGAATCGCCCTCACTCAGGGTTTAAAGGTCACATGTTTCCTTCGGTTGGTATGTGGTTAAGTAATAGCATCATGTGACATACAGTAGGTGTACTCAAGTATCTGGACCAAGTGTGCCTTAGTGTGAGTTCAGATAAGTTAGTGTTTGTGTGTGAGGTACCATCTCCAGCTCCTCCACCCGCAGCTGTTTACGACATTTGAGTGAAACCCGCTGCTCCCTGGCGTCCTGCAGCGTGTCGTTCTTCACCGTGGTGCTGAGACAGATGACGACATCCACCCTGCGGTGTGATGGACGGGGAAAGGGTCAATTATGTCCATTTAAAATCTGATCAACTGGACGCAGAAACGGACCAAAGGAAATAATAATGGATGTTTTCTGGATGTTTTCATGGAAATCAAACCCACTTTTTCTTGATGTTTGGACACAAGCGAAGAACGTCCTCCTTACAGGCCATCTTAAATTTATAGGAGAACCGGAAATCCTTCATTTGGACCTGAAAGTTGAGCAGCAACAACCAGAGAAAAACAGCATCATCTTCTGTCTACTTCATTTTCAGTTTTTCTCTTTTTTGTCCTGCTTGATCTTGTCACGATGAAAAATCAGGAGGGAACCATTAAAGTTTCACACTCTCATAGATACGGCTCAGCAAGTTACTTGTTTACATGAAAGACCAGCTGTCAGTCCAGAGGTGAGTAAAATACAGTCAGCTGTTTCCGAAACAGAGGAACAAAAGCAAAGTCAACTAGCTTGTTGTGGATCGGATCGAATTTCATTTTAACATAAAAAAATATCTGAAACTAACTGCGTTGATCAAAGATGTCACGCAACAACAAACCTTAAACTGGAACTCAGATCCACTTCATGAGGTTCCATTGAGATAATCTACAAGACTTCATTGATTATGTGGAGGCTAGGCAATAAATGTCCTCTACTAACTAAGTTATAGTCCTAATGTGGTTAATATTTATACTGATCATTTACTGTATGTGTCCTATTGATTTTTATGTGTGTCTGTGTCTGTAAATTCTGTACTCTTTTTGTAATATTTTATATAATTTGTATGCAGTGTTTACTATTTTTTTGTTAACTAAAATACCAATAAACAGATGTAAAAATTACAGGAACTAATCACTTGTCTCTTGGCCAAACTTTGCACCAAACTTCACTGAAATCTGCTCAGTTTTTATTACACGGCTTTGTTGAATACTCGATTCTGATTGGTCAAATACGGCATTCTGTGGTCTGTTATTTCTGTATAACAGACCGTTGCTATGGGCGCAGTTCCGATCTCGGACTCTTGAGGACAATTTTTGTGTTAAATGATTGATTTCTTAAGTAAGTAGCCGTGTAATAAGCGGGATGATGTACAGCGAGTAGGTCATTGCTTCACATCAGGGTCCTGCATCACCCTGTCAGGTTTATTTCACAACAATGACCCGCTCCCTGTACATTATCCCTTACATAAGATATTAACACGACTGAAAACATCCTTTGTAGAAGCAACAAAAGGTTTACAAGACGCATAGAAAGATCATTTGGATTCAGTGACTTCTGAAAATGAAAAGTGAAGTTAGTTTGACATCAACTTTTAATTTGTAAAAGTTCCTAAAGTAATACTAGATTTTTTTAAAAAACATAGAGTAAGAAAGAGTATACAGAGAATCAGATGTTGTCATGGTAACTGACCAGCTGGAAGTGTGTAACGCCGACTGAACACTTTTCGTTCATCTCCTTCTGGTGTTTATTCTGAACTAAACACTCCATCAGATCACCTGTATCGATCTGGTTATCAGCTACATCCTACAAACACACAAAACAGACATGAACACACACACGCACACACACAGATTAACCATCCCAAACATTATTATTTATATTTCATTTAAGGAAGTTAAACACCAGAAATCTAAAGCCCTGCTTCATTACACATACACAAAAGAGAAAAATTCATGGGGTCAAAAAATATTCAACCTTTGGGAGCATGAGTGGAAATGTATCTTCTGCTCACCAAACACAAGAAACAACAAAATAAAAAGCAGATAAGCAGTTAGTAAAACACGTAGACAAAATCAAATTACACAGTTCATGTCAATGTCTGTGCCTTGAATGGACATTTTAGCAGAATAGTGTGGATGGAATGGTTTGTCATTTTTAAGGCTCCTTTCTTATGGACTCATGTATTTAGCAAGCAGAGGTTTTGTCTTGACTGTGGCAAAATGAGATCACCAATAAAAGGAGTCAGTGCTTGGTGAGCATAAATATACATCGCTAACGGGACAAAGGTGTTAAAAGAGGTGTTAAAAATGACTAGCGTTCAGTCAAAACCTCTCTAACAACTCCAACATGAGCTTATTATTATCATTTTGTTCTTTATACTCTGAACTTTTACACATTCCATCCTCTTTGTTTTAAACACTGTGCAGCTCTTTTCATATTTCCCACATTTTTTATGTTTTTCTTATTTTCTTATTGTAAATTTCCATTATGTATTTATGATTCTTGACTTTTGCAGAACTTGTTTCTTTTTCTTTTCTCTTATGTTTATTGTGATTTAGTCAGTGTTTTACTTTTTTTTATAAACTTTGTATTAATTGCACAGCTATTATATATTTCTTGCATTAGATTGCCAGATATTTTGTTTCATTTGGTACACTCCCCTGTACTGTATATCCATGTGTGTACATACAATAGGAAAGTACATGTACTCACGTGGCAGTGGGCCTGAGTGACGGGTTCACAGGCTCTGATGAGCAGAGCGTCAATCTGGATGTCCTGCAGCAAACAGAGAGACAACAAGTTCAAAATGTGCCGGTGAGACAAAGAAACACTCACATCAACACATTAGCTGCTCAGGTGACCATTCATTCTGGTTTCCACTGAATATTAATGACCTCTGACTCCAGCTCGGTCAGGTTGCCCACCACCTCCCTGCAGGCAGACACCAGGTCCTCCAGATGATCCTGCAGACACTCCAGCTCCTGAACACACACACACACACACACAGGTGTGGGGAATGGTCAGTAAAGTATACAGGATTTATATTTAAATGGCTACAGCATGTAGACCCTTCCTGTAAAATTCTTAAAGTTTCCTGAGGAGTTTTCATTGTTAACAAACTTGATTGTCTGTAAGAAGAGGAGTTCTGATGAACCAGCAGAGGGCACTCAAACATCCACCACTGGGTTAAAGTAACAACTGTAGTAGCAGATATCAGCAGTAGTAACAGTATGTGTTCGTCTCACCTGTCCAGCGTCTGTCTTCTCGCTGCACCACTTGCCGAGGTCGGTCATGCAGCGTTTCTGCAGCTCAGGGTCCAACTTCACATCCAGCGCCCTCTGGTGGAGAATCCTCTGAACCTCCACCTTACAGTCCCGAGATAACTGCAAACACACACACACACACACACACACACACATAAAAGCTTGTACTAGAGCCTGACGATACTGAACTGTTGAGGCCGATACCAAAACTCTGTTTTCTTGTTATTTATCAGCCGATGTATGTTCCAATACCAATATATCTGTGATAAACTAATATTAGCTAATAATATTGGCTCTAGTTTGACCCTCACTAGCCAGGTTTACATCTAAATGTAGCAAAACTTTTAACCAAATTTCAATAAAATCATGAAAATAGAATGTAAATTAATGCTTGTTTCTATCCACTACCGTTATGCGATTATTAAGAGTTGGTTCACTGAAATAATCAGTAGGTGGCGCCAAGTCTCCAGTCGGAAAACCATTAAGGCATGGTGTCACATTCACCTCCCGTCACTTCCATTCTATGCGAAGCAAATTTGTATCTTCACATTCACGTTGAGTTAAACCCGTGAACTTTCTGACGAATATCTTCACGGCATGCGATGGTCACTAGCCCGCATTCCTGCACGTGTGACCGTGCCATTACAACATTGCAGAAGAAGAGCATACAACAAGATGACATAATTGGAAGGGCGCCAGTTGAAACTCAAGAGGTGAAAAACAAAGTAGAAAAGGATGGAAACATGACATTTGTGTTTGTCAGGTCAGATCTGTGTGGAGCGATGGGAGATGAAAACTTCAATGGACGTCATCATGCATTTGCTAAATCTGTTTCCATTTCACTTTGTTACATGTTGCTTTTATCAAAACACCAATTTTTCCACCTAAGCCAAGCGCAAAAACGTTTTTGCGATATTTCAAGATTTTTTCAAATGTTCGTCATTTCCACTCAGGTTTTTTTATGCATAAATTGTAAAACAGGTGGTTGGAAAATACACCTTATGCTAGCTGTCTTAGGCTAATGTGTTGCTAATACAACAATCTAGTGCGTCTGAAATCACTCCCCATTTATTATATAGTGCACAATATTAGTCACGATATATATTCGGTGTATTACATACAGTCGGTGTCCGAAATTAACTTTTTGACTCACCGGCCAAGGTGACTGGTAGATGGAAAAATCCACCAGCCAAGCATAATTTCTACCAGCTAAAATAAGAAATTGCCTTTTTGTGTCACATTTATATTTGTTTAAGTACATTTCATTAAGACAATACTGATATATACTGTATATAATTATGTTGAATACAAACTTAGAGAAGAAACCAGAGCAAAATTTAAAGCAAATCAATTTAAATATATTGACAGTTAATCAATTCAAGCCTGACTACTAGGCTTGGGCGGTATCTATTTTGTATACCTTCCTGACATTTCACCGGGTAAAGGCTACCAGAGGTGGGACCAAGTCACAAGTAAGTCTCAAGTCAGTGCACTCAAGTCCCAAGTCAAGTCCCAACTCAGATCTTGAGTCCTAAACAAGCCATATAGTCACATAGTCTTCACCATTTAACAGCAGAGTAACTGGATCCAACTGGTTCTCAGTAACATAACGTCAGTTCTTCATGGTTTTCTCCTGAAACTTGATTGGATGCTGTTGGATCGGTTCAAACTAAGTGGATCTGGGGAGTTAA
>CAKAOI010030144.1:24110-54015 GCA_916701655.1 Sebastiscus albofasciatus | reverse complement strand
ATAAAATGACCTGTGGTGACCTCTGGGATAATCACAGCCTCATGAAACTTTACAGCCACAAACTAGAGACCTAGAGCATTCAGAGGATGGATGGATCAGACTAGAGACCTAGAGCATTCAGAGGATGGATGGATCAAACTAGAGACCTAGAGCATTCAGAGGATGGATGGATCAGACTAGAGACCTAGAGCATTCAGAGGATGGATGGATCAAACTAGAGACCTAGAGCATTCAGAGGATGGATGGATCAGACTAGAGACCTAGAGCATTCAGAGGATGGATGGCTTTCCTAGCTAGATTGACAATAAGGGAGTTTCTGAGCAGTTTACACAACTGAAAGTGCTCACCATCCAATCGCCAAAAAAATGCCATTCTTGCAGAAATCTCCAAATGTCTAAAGTTTTTTTTATCACAGCATGACTTTTTCTGTGGTGTTCCTCAAGGTCTTGGTGTCTTAATGCGGTATTCTAGAGGGATTATTGATCATTTTTATTAATTCTCGAGAGGTGAAATGGTAAAATTTATCACCAAATCTGTATAACAAATGGAATTAACCCAAAAATTGCTGCAAGATCTTATGAGACATAAAAGAGCATGGAGATGATCATCATATACTTCTATCATAATGTTCTAAACTCTTATACACTTTCACTCTTTATTTCAATTAATCAATTATTTCATTTATTAATGTTCATTTCTTATTAATGACTAGAACAACTTGACACACAATGCTGAGCTGCATCTCAAATTAATCTATACACCACTTCTATGTGACATTTACTGTTGACTATTTATCTTCCCATGAACATCCCCAGTCCTCCACCCTTACCCCTCTAAAAAAAATAAATAAATGGGGCGGAATAGTAAGGGGTTTATTCACAGATAATAATTTTACTTTTACTTTACTTTTTTTTTAACAATCTGAGTTGAACTTTGTTGCTCTGGAACAACATGTTCCCAACTTTTCCCTTTTCTAGTGTTGCTTTTTGCACATGTTGCGTCTTACCTTTACCCCTCCAGCTCATCAGCAGCTCTCCCTGTCTGGCTGTCTCTTTCACACCTCCGCCTCGCACCGGGCTGCACGGCTTCTCCAGTAAGTAGGCCAGTGACTGATGCTAATTCAAGCTGTATTAATGAGGTACGATCACTTTCTGCTCCGATTATTTACCAGCAGGGTTGGACCCAGCGATATAACTCTTGGTGATGTGGCACTGGGCCGAGTAATGGGATTAATGGAGGCTCTGCTCCCTCAGATGAATCACATATGGTTTGTGTGAGGTAGTCCTTCAGTGACAAGCAGAGTGGGGGGGGGGAGTTTGGACCGTAGCAGATGTTGTTTTACACTCACTCGGGTGAACTTTGCATTTAGGGTTGAAACTGTATAACTGAAAATGTAGAGCATTTTATCTTTGTCATCTCAAGGCAACATAATTTATATCAGTGATTTCCAACCTTTTCCTTAAAGGTTCCTTAAAGGAGAGAGCATTCCTATTGGCTGTACATTCAACGGAGGCAGCTGTCAATCACTCGCAAACTCCGACCAAACGGTGAAACTAGGCTGCGCTGATCAAATATGAATCAATATTCTGTTACTGTAATGCCTATTTCTCTCCTCAGATGTTTTCAGAATCATCTTGTAGTGCATGGTTTAGCTGTAAAATTAGAAAGTTTGCTCCGGCTGGTGGGCGGTGCTTGGTATTTCCTCAACTGATCTCAACATGGCTGCCGGGTCACAAACTTTCTCATTTTACACGAGCACATAAGCTCATATAAGGAAGGTATTGTGCATTTTATGTCTAAAGTAAATCATGGAACTGTCTCCAGTGTTTCTATAGACCATGAAGTTTATTTTCAGACGGGGCAGGAATTTCAGATTTGACCTCTGGGACTAAGCAGAGGGCGAGCTAATTTCAGGCTGTCACTTTTACATTTTTTGCAGACATAAAGGCGGTACACATCAATTATGTTTTCTCTTCATGCTCTTCTTACATATAGATTGCACATAACAGATCTCGGTAGATTTGGGTGTGTAGACCTGTTCTGGGAAGACTAAGACTAGATATGGGTAGAATAAAACCATATAGTCAGAAGACGACCAGATCTGGGAACAATGAGACCCGATCTGGGTGGAAGACGACCAGGTCTGGTTATACAGTCAGTATATGGTGTTAAGACATGGCGACAAAGGAATGTTGCAGAGTACATGGCATGCATCTCAACCAGTAGACAATTAGGACGCCCCGTGATAGGTCAAAGTTCAAGCCGGAGGTGGATCAAACCGCTGGCCAGACTTTCTAGAATCAAATTGAAGTTGCATTAACCTGAATTATTCTTAGAGTTTCCATTCGTGGCCACAGAGAGATGACTGTATTTTAACTTTAGTCAGCCTCCAGTCTGAATGTCTCAGACTGTGTGGGTGGGAAGAGGAAGTTGCTGGAAAAGCTCCATCAGTTTTTCCCAAGATGCACAGAGGTGAAATAAAAAAAAAGTTCATGTAACAACTTCTATCCAGCCAGAAGGAGACAGACGTATCCATGCCCTGCATATGTATGTGTGTGTGTGTGTGTGTGTGTGTGTGTGTGTGTGTGTGTGTGTGTGTGTAATCAGCAGTTTATGGACTGTGCCGTAGAGGAAGTGTCGGCTGGTTCATCACATGACAGAGGAGATTAATTGACGTGGTGCTGGGAAGCTGTGGAGCCAGCACCTGTCCCGTCACAGCCATACATCAGCATTAGGAAATCAGCCCCTCTGTGATCATTATTTATCTGCCCCGGCTAAATGCCCCCACGGCCCCCTAGAATAAAGCATGACGCTCAGGAGAGAGGAGAGCGTTTAACATGGCGAGCTGATATGAATAATGAAAGGAATAAGAAACATGGAAATGCAGGCAATACTTTAATGAGCATTACAACCTCATGGGGACTTTCCATCGCTCTATACTTTTATTCTAATTTTATTTTATGTTTAGTTTTCTTTGTTAATTCTTTGCATGTTCCTTGCAGTGGTTTTTGAATCCTAACCAGTATGAATAGCTGAGAATACACCCTGAGAGTACTCATACTGTTTCCTCTGAAATATCTTGATTTAGACGTCCAGTAAGTTCATGTGTCAGCAGCTACAGTACAGGGACAAGGACACACACCAAGCCCACATCAAAGAACTAGCGGCGATGAAGGCCACCAGCTGCTTTGCCACACTTCGCCTTTGTCTTGGCCAAATTTTGCATTTGCACTCGAACACACCGCAGAGACTACAGCCAACGGCCAGTTAGCACGTACGTTCTGCTCCAGCATGAGAGGAAGTAACTCTCCACACCAGCAGGCGGCGGTAGTCTGTATTCATCATTCAAAAACGGAAACAGGAAGACCGAGGACGGAGGATATACAAGCTGTTGTTATGATACATACATGAAACAAAGCGGCGTCCATTTTCACACCACTCTCACTTACCACTTAGCTTCATTCCAGATGTTCATGTCACTGTGATAATATCCGTGTTGGAATGATCAGATGAGATGAAGATGAAAAATGAGAAGAGCCTTCTGTGTGTGTCCTCTTGACTTTACTTGTTGGCTTTCTTTCCTCGCTTCCTTTTCTTTCGGATTGGCTGATCCGTTTAAGCTGAACAGCCAATCAGAGTGATTTCTCTCACCGAAGGGGGCCGCCACCGATTTAACATGCTGAATCGGCTGAAAAAACTCTGACGCAGACGGACTAGAGCTGACGAGTTATTTCACCCATTGTTGATATAAAAATATTGATAAGAGCAGCTTCAAGTATAATTTATTATGATAATTAAAATTAAAGCAAAGGTATCACATCATCATATATATATATATTTATTTTATGTCAACATTCCTAATTTCAATTCCTTGTGTGTCCCTGCATGTATTCAATCCAATTTTTGTTTTATTTTGAAATATCTGTATCTCCTGTTGAAGAGGACAATATGAAAACAATCGCATCATTCTGACAGTAGCTCCGAGCTGTCTGTCACTGTATATTACAGTAAGTCTTCTGCACAGCGGCGAGTCACAATACAGTCAGCTGATAGCGGGAGCTCCGCTGACGTTTGTGAGATATGAGCCATCAGAGCCGACATACACTCAGATGTGCCGTCCGTCGGGCTGCACCGGCCTTCATATCACATCCAAACCTTCTATATTATATCACACACAACTCCCAAAAATACATTTGCTGCTGTATCATGTGGTCCCTGCATTCAATGTGGCAGATTTCAGAGCAGTTTATTATATCCGGGGAGTGCTGATATAATAACTATGGCATATATACTGTACAGAACACATATATTGTTTTATACAGTTTCACACATTCACACAGGGAGCTTCCTGGCACAATGTTTTACTGTCAACATCTTGCAGATGGAGGTTCAGTGACTTTCACAAACTCTCTGTTTTCAGGCTTTAAAAAAATCTAGCCCGTGATGGGAGACTTTGACCAATCACAGGTCATTTCATTGAGAGAGCGTTCCTATTGGCTGGTCATGTGACCAGAACTTGCCGTTCCTTCACCAGATTTCACAATGGCGGCCGCGTCACAAACTTTCTCATTTAGCAGCTAAACCGTGCACTACAAGATGATTCTGAAGACATTTTAGGCGAGAAATAGTCATTACAGGAGATCACAAGTGATTGACAGCCGGCTCTCATAGACGTAATTTATAAATTATAGTAATAATCCACAATTAAAACCCCGTACTATATTCATTCATTGAGCTCTGCAAGTCACCGCATGTTCTACAACACTGCCCTGCACATATTTCAGAATAAAAGCCTTGTGTTAATGAAGGAATTCTGTCCACAGAAAAAATGCTTGAGGGCTTTTATTTTGAAATGAAAGCAGGAAGTGTTGATTTAAAAATAAGTCTTTACTTTTGTTTATCTCCATAACATATTCTGCAGATACAGACATTGAAACTGTAGTAATCTTGCTGGTATGATGACAATATACTGTCAAAAGATCACTTTCACTGTCTGCTGTTGCTGTGAACCGCACGCAGCTCGCGGTAAAAATAAGCGAGACCTCGAATCTCTAGAAGAGACGCATGTCTCACGCGAGTAGTGTGGCTGCTCTAACCTGTTAACATGGACGCTGAAATAAAGAACAACAGGTAATGCAGCCGCCACGCACTGCTGACGTTCCTGGTGTGGCTGAGGCTTGACAGCTGTTGTTGCCTGTTGGGCTGTAATTTGCCATATTATGATTTGAGCATATTTTTTATGCTAAATGCAGCACCTGTGAGGGTTTCTGGATAATATCTGTCATTGTTTTGTGTTGTTAATTGATTTCCAATAATAAATATAAACATACATTTGCATAAAGCAGCATATTTAACCACTCCAATGTTGATAAGAGGATTAAATACTTGACAAATCTCCATTTAAAGTACATTTTGAACATAACATTTCTTTTTTAGATTAATCGTGATTAACTATGGACAATCATGCGATGAATCGTGATTAAATGTTTTAATTGATCGACAACAATATGTCAGCCGATAGTCACATCATTATTTGGGTAAAATAAATTCATACTTTGATGGACAGTATAGACAGTTAATAGTTTTATAGACAACTTCATTGAATCTCTATCTGTTTCCTTGGTTTCCATTATAACTTGTGGATTCTCCAAATCGTATTTTATTGGCTGGCTGTCTTTGAAAGTAAGCATTCAAATATCTTTCTACTGATTTTAACCGAACATGTTGATGTTGGGAGACAATATCTGTCGGTCCACCACTTTGGTCCACACAGCAGGTATCCTGTGTGTGTGTGCACACACACACACACACATAAAACACCTGAATACACACACTATTCCACATTCCAGCGGCAGGCAGAACCCTTCCCTTGCAGGGTCATGGCTTGGCTGTGGTCCAGAGCCACTGATAGAGCGCATAAAAGACAGACTTGTTGTAATGAATGCCCTCTTTCTTGTGTGTCTTGCACGTGGAGCGAGGGCCTGGCCTCCTCCATAGTCAGACCTGAGTTGGGGGCTTTTGTGGGGGGTGGGGGGTTGCTTCTTCCAGAGCTGGTATACTCCTTTTGTTATCATTATTCTCCCCACAGGAATCCGCAGTCCTTAAACAAGACCGGGTATTGTATCTTGAGAAATTGGAGTAGAGGGGGGAATGGTGTGTGGATGGATGAGGTGTGTGTGTGTGTGTAAGCCAGAAGGGCTGATTAGGACAGATGAGGAGGTTGGGGGTAAAAATGATTGTGAGGTATTTCCCATCAAAGGCCCCGCTGGCAGCAGAGTGGTTAGCCTAGCTTAGCATAAAGACTGGAAGCGGGGGAAAACAGCTAGCCTGGCTCTGTCCAGAGCTCAAATACACCTACCAACACCTCTAAAGCCGACATATTCTTACTACCAACTCGTCAAATACCACCGCCTGGTCAGTGCTCCGCGGCATCGGAGACCAACGCACAGGGTACCCCTCTTGCATTACTTTTGGACGGACCAGAATAAACTTCCGTTTTCACAGGAAGTTAGGTTTAGGCAACACAACCACTTAGGGTTGGGCTAGGAAACGGTCTTGGTTGACGTTAACTTCACTGACTAACGACTCTGTGACTCACAGGACCAACGCTACCGACAAGTCACATGACTGATGTGACAAAATAAATCAACTTACTTTTAGTTTCACACGAGACACGGACAGCGGTGTTCTGGTTGAAAGTCTGTGTTTGTTTGACCCATCCACCACCCCTTCCTCCCTACCTCCAGCCCGCCCCAGGTTACTCACAATTACGTGGATTACATACAAATTGATTTCATGCTGATCATCACGAAAACAAAAATTTAAATTTGTGTTTATGTACACAAATCAATACATTAAATTTCATGACTATTTCACGAACTGCTGTGCGACTGAACTGCATTGTGACTTCCATAGCTGCCCCCCCAATACATACATGCAATTTATATATAATGCAAACATTGCACCATCTCGTAATAAGTCCAAACAACCCCCTTATTGGCACATAAGAACAGAAAAAAGTGAGATTTTCATGTCTTTTATATTATAAAGCAGGTTTAAGTGCTATATAAATACATACTGTTAAACTATCAAAATGCTCAGTATACGGAGAAATACACACAGCCTGTATTCAGAAATTGTGCGTTTGAAACAAGCCGTTAGGATTTCTGTCCATTTGTGATGTCACAAATATACAATATTTAGACCTTTTACACAATTTTAAACATAAACATTCTAAATGTGTCCCAGTTTATTTCCTGTTGAAGTGTATGTAAATAACATCAGCTGACAGGAAGTAAACATGGACCCAAGCTGTTGCCTAGCAACACAATTCCGTTGCAATTCCGTCAAAATGCACTAAAACGGAGCGTTTCAGACAGGGGGTGAATACAGGCATATTCAGGCAGACAGTATGAGGAAAATAAAGGTTTTTTTAACATTACAGCATGTAAACATGTTCTAGTAGAAACACAAAATACGTATGAACCTGAAAATGAGCATGAAATGGGACCTTTAAAAGACACACATACACACACACACACACGCACACACATACACCCGTCACATTCACACATGCTTGGAAGCTGGACTGGTACATTAGCAGCTATTTAAACAAGCTGCTAAGTAATGCAGTTAACCATGAAACACATTGTATCCAGATGCTCTTAGTATGCAGCGACCATTCTAGGCTAACTCTCCACAGGTGTGTGCTGACTGGGGGTGGTGTTGGTGTCGAGGCTTGTCACTGCAAGCTGCTAATGCTCCTACCCATGGACCGCAGACATAGGCCTATATTACTGATGTATGAGTATTGAGTAGTTACACAACATTGTTTTAGGCTAAATAACAACAACGGCAGCAGCAGCATAAGGCCACTGTTTCAAAATCAAAGAATTATCACGGTGCACGGAGCACAACAGGCAGGAAGGACCCAAATGCGGAGACGACCAGATTCAACGAAGATATTTATTTAATGAAAAGGCTTACAAACTGAGAGTCCAAGATGCAGGCAGGAGACAGACAAACAAAACTCCATACACTCCGAAAGACCAACCGACAAAGAACAAAGAACAAGAGGTGGTGCTCTATAAATAGTGACTGATGGTGCCTTCAAATGGGGTCGTATTTACCGTGTTTACCGTGTTTACCGTGTTTACGAGAAGAGTCCATATGAACACCTCCCTCTCGTTAGCCTCTGTGGCTTCTAGATGCCGACAGTAACATAAATATTGCCGTTGCTTAGCAGCGGTGTTCTCATGACCACTTGAACGGCAAGCATATCGTGTACACCACTTCCTGTGTTGTAAACAGGAGCTCACAAGTTTCATTTGAAGGCACCATGACTAACTGGGAAAGTGAGAACAGGTGAGCAGGAGGTGAGGTGAGTGCAGAACTAAACAGGGACAGGTGAAACCGATCAGGTCAGGACAGACAATCAAAGAGGCAGGAAAACAAACAAAGGCAGGAAGTAAAACCAGACAAAGACACAAGAAGAGAGGATTTTCAAACTAAAAACCGGAAACAAACTAACATAAACCCAGGACCATGACAAGAATCCATTTAGTAGCACTCACATAAGGACTTAGCACTATCAGAGGGCTAAATATATTTTGAATTTATGAATGATTCTCTGTCAAATCAGCAGGGGGAGACACGTAGAAACACCCTTTCTTTACAACCACGAAAAGCAAGCTGGCTAAGAAACCCAACTAAGAAACCGAGTTGTCTCTATTAATCCTCCACCGTCTCAGTACTACGGACAGCGCTGCACCTACGAATGCTGTCTCTTCACACAGCAAACAGCGCTGTCTGTGGTTCTGAAGCAACGCGTCACAGATAAACAATGAACATGATGAGGTAAAAGTCACGTTGCATCACAGCAGTCAGACTTGACTTGACTTTCATATAGAGCAGGTCTAGACCGTACTCTATAATTTAGAGACCCAACAAGAGATCCCCCAGGTGCGACAGTGGCACGGAAAAACGTTTATCCTTTAACGGGTAGAAACCGCAGGCAGAACCAGGCTCTGGGTGGACTGCCATCTGCCTCCACCGCTTATTATTAAAGACTTACATCTTTTCCAAGGGTGTGGCTGTTAGTGGACAGGATATGTTACTGGTTGACTCAATACAACCGCCTCAGTTTGAAAATTGAAAAATAGTTACTGCACTTTATTACAGTACGTTCAACCGTTTTGCCTCTTTTTGTGGTCATTTTGAGTCTCTTTGCATATCTTTGTAGTTGCTTTGTGTCTCTTTGTGGTCATTTTGTGTCTCTTTGTAGTCATTTTGTGTCTCTTTGTGGAAATTTTGTGTCTCTTTGTCGTCATTTTGTGTCTCTTTGTAGTCATTTTGTGTCTCTTTGTAGTCATTTTGTGTCTCTTCCTGGTTGGCACGTGTTTCTTTGAATGTTACTCTATAGCTGAAGGCCAGGGGGGGGCCTGAAAATTTGTGCCCATTGGCCTGTGCCCAGTTGGCCCGTTCAGTAATCCATGGGATTATCTCATCCAACATGCAGGAGACAATCCTGGATGCTTCCCATACAGTGTGAGCTACTTCTCAAGGTTATGTAGCGAGTAAGGCTTGGTTAATGGGAGAGGCCGTCTTACAATGACACCTATACATCATTCTGTTGGTGTACAGTGGTTTCACACACACACACACACACACACACACACACACACACACACACACACACACACACACAAACAAACAAACACACTCACACACCACTTGTGTGTGGAGCCACAGACTCCCAGCTGTCATTAACAGGAGCACTTTCCTTCGGTGTTAAAACGCGGGTTGGCATATTTCCCTGCAGGTTTCTCTGAGCTCTCCGGACTTTTACTGAACCTGGACGTGACTGACAGCAGCTTGTAACTTGGAATTTGTAGCTTCCGGGCCAGAGGCCAGCTCCCCCACCGCCTCCAGCCAAAACATGCAACTCTAGCCTTCAGCTGTGTACTTAAAGTTACAGTAAAAAGGTTTAAAGTCCATCCCAAATCGAAAATTGGGGGGAACTTGACAAAATAATGTCAAAACTTAGAATTTCAACTCATTGTGAGTGCTGATAATGAGCCTGTTCCACTGGGACCTGTCAGACGTAGGTATACACACTCACTGCTGGCTCTGTTTCAGAGTCCATGTCCAGGCAGGTTTTTCAAATGCGGATGACAGAGTTTCTTTAAATTGCACACTGCTCTTTATTGGGCCTGCAGAAACAGCAACACTTCAGCTTTGGTCTGATAAACCAGCTTCTGTACGGTTCATTATACTTTTATCAGGACTGCATGCTGAGGAAACTCAACATTTGAGTTTCAAAGTGAGTTGACAGGAAATTTTGACATTTTTGGGACACTGTTAAAAAACCATCATTCCTCTCAGTAATGTTAACACTGCACTTGCCATGTTTAGACCTTGGGAATGCAGTGCCACGGCTTAAAGGAAGTTTAACTGGTCAACATCAGACAATCAGACAGGTTGTCAACAGATCTCCAGGTTAGTTAAACTAAGGTTGAAGAAAAAATACAGTCAAATAGGTCAATTATTACATAACTGTCAGACCCCACTGCTTCAGCTCTGACCTACTGTACTCTCCTGAAGTTGAATGAGTGAATTTGCAGTGTTCCGATGCAATGAGGGATTATTACCAGGGCTGTCAATCCATTCAAATAGTTAATCACGATTAATCGCACGATTGTCCATAGTCAATCGCAAATTAATTGCACTTTTTTTTTTTTATCTGCTCAAAATGTACCTTAAAGGGAGATTTGTGAAGTATTTAATCCTCTTATCAACATGGGAGTGGGCAAATATGCTGCTTTATGCAAATGTATGTATATATTTATTATTGTAAATCAATGAACAACACAAATCAATGACAGATATTGTCCAGAAACCCTCACAGGTACTGCATCTAGCATAAAACAATATGCTCCAATCAGAACATGGCAAACTGCAGCCCAACAGGCAACAACAGCTGTCAGTGTGTCAGTGTGCTGACTTGACTATGACTTGCCCCAAACTGCTTGTGATTATCATAAAGTGGGCATGTCTGTAAAGGGGAGACTCGTGGGTACCCAGAGAACCCATTTACATTCACTGATCTGGAGGTCAGAGGTCAAGGGACCCCTTTGGAAATGATATTTTTCCCTCTGCAAAATGTAGCGTAAGTTTGGAGCGTTATTTAACCTCCTTCGAGGCTTTCATATGATTAAAGTATCTTCACTCTAGCTTTAAAATTGCGTTAACTCAAGACATCCAGACTTTTAGTCTCTATGTGTTGAGCTCCAAATACCTTGGTTCCTTCCTTTCAGTCTTTTAAAGTGATGTCTTGTTAAACTAATTAAATGTATTCCATTAACTCTCTCGATGTTGCCCGACAGTCCCCTGTAGTTGTTGAATACTCTGTGTTTTCTTTACAGTGACACACATTTTGATCTCCTTTTCTCTTAGGAGTGCATGTCCAACAAGCATGTAGGACAGGTGGTGGGGCTTTTCGCATGTCTGTGCCCAGGGATCCTAAAATGACTAAAAGGAGACACAAAAAGCAAAGAGACCACAAACACACGACTATGAAAAGGGGCAAATCAATCACAAAGAGACTAAAAAATGACTCCAGAGACACAAAGAGACATAAAATGACCACAAAGAGACACAAAGATACACAACGCAACTACAAAGAGACTCAAAATGACAACAAAGAGACGCAAGGAGACACAAAGAGACATAATGCAACTACAAAGAGACTCAAAATGACAACAAAGAGACACAAAGAGACACAAAGAGACACAAAGAGACATAAACAACTACAAAGAGACTCAAAATGACAACAAAGAGACACAAAGAGACAAAATTACCACAAAGAGACACAAAACAACTACAAAGGGACACAAAGAGACACAAAATGACCACTAAAAGAGGCAAAACAACCTATGGAGGACAGGTGGTGGGGCTTTTAACATGCCTGTGCCCAGGAGCCCCGTTGTCTTATAATCTGTCCATGCAAATAGGACTAGTATTAGATAGGTCAATGAACTGGCGTCCCTCGGAATTACATTCATATTTGTTCATTTACCAATGGAAACTTTGCCAATGTAGGAAGTAGCGTGGCCTACATGTAACGATGCAGAAACACTTCACTCAGCTCACACAGAGAGCCCCATTTAGTGTCCTCTCCAGATTTGATGTGTTTTATTTGACTCAAGTCTGGTAAATCCATAAAACATCCATAGCGGTTACATATATTGTTCCTTAAATGTTGTGTTTCCTGTCTGGAAGCGTCCTCTCTGAGCTCTCCAACAGTCTGGAGAATCAGTGAGATGTGGTGGACTGCAGTTAGGAATCCAACAGCTAGCTTTACCCAGTAAACAACACAGTAATCAGTCTTTTACCAGAGCGGGCACACTCTATAACAGTCTGCATGTGCAATGAGTGTGGAAGTCAGAGAACTGTAATGTATGTGTGGAGCTGCAGGCGGGGTGTGTGGCTATGCTGTTTGCTTTAGAGTGGGTAATGTGGTCGTCAATCTCAGGGCCAGGGCAAAAACAAGTGTGGACCAACAATAAATTATTTTTTAAGAACTTCCTGGGCAGCGGGGGACTGCAGTCTCAGAGAAAAAAATAAAACCCAACACATTCTTTTGAATGTGAATCATTTTCATTTCATTCTTTTTTCAAAGTCACTTCAACAAGTTCAGTCTTACAATGGGCAGATTCAACCACAGAGCATAAATGTTTTCACTTTATGGTTTATGCTTTTGGGGAGAAAGGAGTTTTTCTGAATCACAGCCTTTCACTCACAATACACGTATCTCACCACTGTTACAAACTGAAACCATCATTTTTAAACAATTAGAATAAACATGGAACCAAATAGAGAATTCCCTACCAAGACAACATGTGTAAAGCCATGTTAGTGGCTCCTAGGAGCTGTTATGTTCATTATAACCTACATTACAAATAAAAAATAACTGCACCAGGGAAGACTTATTATTTTATATAAGATGTGCTCTCTTCTAGTCACTGATTGAAGTGGAAAAAAATATGTGCCAGTACTCGTCTTATTAACATGTTAGTGTGTGTATCGGCCGCTATCAGCAATCTGTTGCCACTTATTCCTGTTTATTCATTATTTCTTTAAGCATGTTTTACTGTGTCAGTCAGAATCAGCTCTGGTTTTATACCTTTATTATTATACTTGGGCTATACATCTTTTAAAGTAGGTATATAACACCCCTATAATACCCTTATAATACTCCTATAATACTCCTATAATACCCCTATAATACCCCTATAATACTCCTATAATACTCCTATAATACCCCTATAATACCCCTATAATACTCCTATAATACTCCTATAATACCCCTATAATACCCCTATAATACTCCTATAATACTCCTATAATACTCCTATAATACTCCAACTGGAACAGTATAGGGTTAAGGTGTTGTGTTTGTATATTTAGTCATAGTGTTAATAGTTAGTATTGTCCTGTGTTATTTCATTATTTGATGCTCCTACATATTATACAGAGACACATTCTGTATTTCTACAGTTCATAAAAGATACTATAGGAGATATTGGGTTTGGGGGTCCTCACCTGAGAAAAGTTGAAGGTTTGTGACCATGCATCATTTTGGACCATTATTATTATTACTAGTTAAATGATTATTTTATTATTAACACATATCACAGCCTTTGTCCGAACATTTAACTCTTCTGTCAATGTTTGCCATAAAAGAGCAGATACAGAAAACTTTGAAATAACGTTTCATTAATTATATTTGTTCACAAATAAAAAAAAAAGTTACTTTACAAAAAAGACGTGAACATTGTATTGATAAATTACAGCACCCTCGTTCTCCCCCCCTCCACCCCCACCCCCTCCACCCCGTGCCGTGAGTCAGCTTCACCTCAGCCATTCCAGGTCGATGCCTAAATTCACAGTTTTGATTCATCATCTCCTATGTGCAAACATTCCCTACCATGATATAAGGGGAGCAAGAACTTAATTTGGGCACATGGGAGAATCTACAGATGCAATACTCTTCTCTGCTGCAGCCGGCGGTTTGTGATTTTACCTCAAGATGTCTGAACTTTACAACAAGCCTCGTCTGCTGCAGTGCTAGATCTTTATAAATCAACGCAGAGATGCATGCAGCACACAGCTCGTGGGCGAGGGAGCCACCAAACTCCTGGCAGTGTTCAGATGATCCCGAGCAGAGTGCAGCTACAGAGGTGCAGGCCGTTGACAGCTGTTGGGTCCACAGGGCTTTCTGTGATAAGAGCACTCAGTGTGGGAGGGAGGTAGCGCCGTGCTGTACCGAGCACCGTCAAGCGTGCACTGGAAGAACCTGAGGGGATTATAAACCATACTGAGAGAGTCTCAACCCACATGGAGAGCAGCTATCTGGAGAGCAGGCCTGGTGTTAGTGGGTTTTATCAATCAAACCTCTTTTAGCTTTCATTTTTAGGTTTAGAATTTACAGGTCATAAATGGGTCTATGTTCAAGTGTATGGAAAAGGGGGAGGAGACGGGGGCAACTGGTATCACAGGGGAGGATGGTGTCTGTTTAACAAGACAATGTCTTCCAATCAGAAAGATGCTTGAACTGCTTGTCACTCAAAGAAGAAAACGTATAGGAGGAGTTAGGGATGCACCGATACCGATACCAGTATCGGATATCGGGTCTGATACTGTGCTCATGTACTCGTACTCGCAAAACAGCTCCGATACAACGGCACTGATACCATTTTACGGTGGTGCGCCCGACCCCGCTGCGCCGGGATCCCACCTCAGTCGGCAGGCATCAGCCCTCACTTTCATTGCGCCACGGGGTTTTGCTTGCACCTTCTGCTCTGACTCGCATTACACTCCTTGATCCGTGTTTCAAGACGGGTTGGGTGAGGTGCCAACATCGCCGCAGACCCCTCTTGCGTTTTACGTGGGCCGAGCCCTAATCTGGCGGCCCGACACAGTTGGGGCGCACTGAGGACAGTCCGCCCCGGTCGACAGCCGCACTGGGAGCAGGGGGCAGTTGTCCACGGTGAGGTCCGGGCGGGGAGCGCTGTGGAGCTGCGGCCGCGAGCCACCTTCGCCCCGAGCCTTTTCAAGCCGACCTAGAGCCGGACTCCCCAGCCTGCCGTGTGTCGCTCACACCCTCCAGCTGGCTGTTAACGAGGGTCTTTTGGCACAGAGAAGTACTCGTATCGGTTCTCAGTATCGGAGAGTACCCAAATGTAAGTACTTGTACTTGTACTCAGTCTGAAAAGAAGTGGTATCGGTGCATCCCTAGAAGGAGCTGTCAAGTTCCTTTTAAAAAAATGTTCATGTCCCGAATATTTGGAATAGTAGTCTATAGTAGTAATTTGATATATACTATATATATATATATATAAATTATATATAAATATCTAACACAGGCTGGCTGGTGATTGTGTGCTTGAATAGCCAGCTGCTTGATGCAGTGTACGATGGAAGTAAATGAGAATAGGAGTCAAAACATGCTAGTAAACCTTTACTGCAGCTCTCTGGCAGCAGACCCACAGAATACTAAATCACACCATAAAGCTAAAGCAAGGCTGCTCTCACTTACAAACACACACACACACACACACACACATACACACACACACACAGTCTGGATCTGCAGCCGTGTGCTGCATACATGGTGAATTTACCAAATAAGAATGCACACACACACACACACACACATATATATGCAATGGGGAACACAGTGTAGTGTTTCAGTAGATTGGCTGGCCTCTGCTCTCTGCTCTGATTTATTGCAGCAAATTGAAAGATTCCAAGAAGTGAGTCAGTTTATGTTGGCAAGGCTCTGCTCCAGCCTCCAGGTCAAAACACACACGCACACACACACACACACACACACACACACACACACACACACACACACACACACACTTCCTCATATTAACTGGAGAAGCCGTATAAGCAAATACACCACTAAAACAATATGGATCAATTAAAGCAAGAGGTGGTGGCCAGCAGTCAGGAGGCTAACCGAGCTGCTGCTGCTCCAACACTCTGACAGCAGCACTGAGTGATGAGCTGTCATCAATCAAACACCAGTTTTGTCCTGATTGACATGCCGTCATCTGATCCCCACCTCAGAGACAGGTCATCACTGGGCTGTTCTCTGCAGGGACATTGTTTCAGTCATGTCACTATTCAGATTTCCTTCAATTCCAATGTGAAAACTGTTTAAAAAGGTGGTTTAATGACCTTCTATGGTATGGAGGACAAAACCTGACAAAATAAAAAAATTAATGAATAAATAAATAAACAATAAATAATAATAAAAATAAATATAGCCATCAAATAATTACATCAAATAAAATGTGACATAAACTGATATTTCTGTTTTAATTTGCGTCTTCATCTATTAATCTTTATATTAATTTCCCTTATTTATTCACTCTTCTGTTTAATTTTCCCTTTCATTTATTTATGCATTTATTTGTATTAATTTTAAATGTACTTACTATTTATTTATTGGGTTGAGGTGAGTTGAGTTGAGTTAAGTGACAGCCCCTTCAATTGCAAAATGGAGCAGACATGCATAAAGAAATGTAAAAAGAAATGTGTGAAGAAATGCATAAACAAAAGATAATACAGAAATAAATACATTTTGGGAAATAAATAAAGGGTGAAATGCAAAGGGAAAACTGTGCATAAATTAATAAATAAATGCATAGTACAAATATATACTTGCATTATAAAAGAAATATAAAATAAATAAAAACTGAATACATAAATAAATAAAAAGGAAATAAGGGAATTAATACAATTATAAATAAACAAATAAGCAAATTAAAACAGACATATCAATTGATTAATCATTAATATTGATGGCTCATAAATGATCTATAAAGCATCAGATAAACATGTATAATCATTAATAAAGCCATTGGTCTCAATTCATGAGCCTTTAATAAAGCGTTACTTATTAGAAAGTGGCACCTTTAAAAACTTTTTAACACGCAGGGTGGGTAAATTAATTAGAATTTTGCAAACAGAGCAAATATGACTTAAAATGGCTTTAAATATTTCTATTTTGTTTTGTAAAAAAATAGAATTATGATTAATATGTTTTATAAATATGCAGTTATGTCTTCTTTCAGATTGTGGAAAGAATTATTTTACTACTTAAACTGCCTGTTTGTGGCTGTAGATTTCTTCTAAATTCACCAAAAGTTAGCATTAGATAATGCCTCATTTGCATATTTTAATTTCAAATTTATTTTATTTTTACATTTCTGAAAATAAAAAATAATTGTAAGTAATCAACTGGGAAAGTTTCATGGTGATATCTATTAGTTAAATGTTTTACCCAATTCATAATGTTTTGCAGAATGTACTGTATGGATCTTTACAATCCATATTTTTAAAGGCCGTTTTCTCAAAGTGAGTTTTTTCTCACTCTGAGTGAGAAATCTCCCCTCCAGTGGCACTTACATACACCAACCTTTACAGATTCATTCCTATCTTTATTCTGAGGGGTTTTGTTGGGAGTTTTGTTCATATATCATTCATAGCCTGATTTATATATAATTTTATTCCTAAAAATATGGCGAAAATTGATTTTTTTGTTGTTGTTGTGACTGACAGTATTTCCTGATTTACAGAGTGATGAAAAAGTGAAACAAGAATTTAAAACATGGCTTTATCCAATATTCAGATTTCTGTTTTGGAAATTTATGCAAATTAGCGCATATTTAATAAGATATTGCCTCATTTCAGAAAACCTTTGTAATACAAAAAATAATGACCTTAATGTAAATAATCAACTGGGTAAGTGTCATGGTGATATCTATTAGTTATTTTTTTGTACCCTATGACCTGTAGTGTCTTCCCTTAACAGTTGTCCATGTTGCTGGAAGCTATGACATCACTGTGGTACATGTGTCTGCGTCTTATCTGAGACACTTCTTCATGTGAAGGAGCAGCTGAACAAATGGAGACTGATGCTCCTCCTGCTCTGCTGCTGTGTCTTTACACTCTCTCCCACACGCAGCCGTGTCCGACCAAAACACAAGCATGTCACAAGATATATGAGGTGCTGCTGCTACTTCTATTAACTGTCTGTAAACCTACAAGCAAGGCCGCCCTTCAGAGGAGAGGATGACATCAGACCAGGACGGATTCCCTAACAGAGGCATGGATGTTTATGCTCAATACAGGACCTTCAATAGAATAATAGAATGACTGTAGTTCTGACGGATGAAAGAAAGACATTTAGTTCAGGTCCCAGTGTTGTTACTAGTATCAGTTAAACACCTCCAGGGTGCAATATTTAAAGTCTGGGTAAAGCAAAACATGTATATATGTGTGTGTGTGTGTGTGTGTGTGTGTGTGTGTGTGTGTGTGTTCTGAGTTAAAAAAAGGATAAAAAACAAATCGCCATGTATATAACATTAGGTGCGTCCATGGACCTCAAAGTCAGCTCAGCTTGTTTTAGCCATTGTTATGGTGTAGTGAGGCGTTTAAGGACCTCATCGCTGGCTCGGTTATTTCCCTACTTTCCTAACCCGATCTCCTCACGGGAGACAGGATAGAGAGGCAAAGTCCCGCCCCTTCCGGTGGACCACCATGGGACTTCATTTCTTAAAAAATATGAACGGTAGTCAACAGAAAATATTTTTTTGATCCCGTTTAAATTGCGCCATGAATCACGCATATAATGTTTGTCAAGTTAAAAGACAATTTTGCAAGTCAAGAAAGTCACAGTTTGTCGTAGGTTTGTCGTAGTATCAAATAGGGCGTATTCACACCTGCCATGTTTAGTTGGGTTGAATGGAACCTTGGAGTTTTTACCCTCTTGGTGTGGTACCTTTTGGGCAGGTGTGAACACAGCAATCGCACTCAGGTGCAGCACCAAAACAAGCGAACCGAGACCTCCTTGAAGGGGTGGTCTCGGATCGCCTCCAAACGAACTTCATTGTGCTTCGTTTGTGATGATCCTACCTCGACTGCCCAACTGGAGAAAGAATTTGCACCTTTTTGGATTAAACCAGCTCCGGTAGCAAGCAGCACTGTGCATGTCAACACCAGACACCAGACAACATCACTACAAGAGCCTACGCTTGCCCTCGCTATTCACATCAGTACTAAACTGGTGTAATGTCAGGCTGTGTTGAAGACCACGAGCAAACCTGATGGATCTTCGGAAATATTTTCGGCCGATGAGGATATCACAGTTTAGGAGGGTTAATGCACGCCTCCTCCTGGCGACTCCAGTGCATCAATACATAGTTTTCCAGTCGCAGCCGTACCTCATTTTCAAACTGTATCGTTCACCTTGAGTGAAAAATTGCTTACGAGGTAAAAAAAAAGATGACCTGGGCCAAGATCAAGCCGCGTAGTTGTCCCTCCCTTGTTGCGTTCTGGAAGTCTGCTCTTCGGCCCAGTCCTGACAGGCTGAGGAGGGCTGGACTGTCTATACAAGTTGTGCAGACCATCCAGGCGGCAAGAGCGGGATCCTTTACATGACATCCTCTACCATTCCACCGGTCTGATACTCCATGTGTGGTCTTGAGGGCCATGGATTATCTGTATCAGAGTAATATCCTCCACATGGCTGGATGACTGTGTAGAGTTACGTCTCTCAGCCACAAATCACAATCAGCAGCGGTACTATTCACAGCTTGACAACAATAGCGGTTGCTCTCGTGTTTAGATTGCGTGAACAGTCTCAGATGCACATACACATGGTAAAGAAACAAACTGTGTCTCTGTAAACGCATCGTCTAACATTTCCTTCATACTGTATATGAAAGAAGTCTGATTAAGTGATGTTAGTGAAAAGAATTCAAACAATTGAACTGTGTGGCCTTGAGAAGCTGCTTTCTCTGCAACCCCCTGACTGGATGTGCCCTCATCTACAGATTCATCCACCCACCAGTGAAGCTATTTGTTCAACTCAACTCTTGTCAGTCCAGACTGAGCTTTCTGTCTCCATCTTTCAGCATCTCTTTCCACTCTTGACTTCCAGTTGGTCTGCCAATAGCATGAGGTTTCAGTTAACCCCTTAACAATTCGACGGCTGCTATTCTGTATTTCAGAGGTTGTTGCGGGATTTTACATTTAACTCCCAAGAAAGAAAACTGAATAATTCACCCCTCTGGCATAAACTAATATTCATTGTTTTTTCTTTATTTTTGCTCTTATTTCTTTCTCTTAGTTCTCTCCATTCCTCTCTCCGTCTCTCACTCACTGAAGGTCCTTTCAGACACAACACGACAACGCCGCAAAGTTCTATCTAGTGAAGCCCGTCTGTTAAACAGTGTCAACTCTTCCTGCTCCAGCCCCCCTCCCCCGACCGTGGCCAGAAGACACAGGGGAGACCGTAGCTTTGGTCTCCAGGGCCGGAGTCTCTGTTCCTCTGCTCCTCTGCCTGCCTTCACTCACACACCGCGCTCGTTCTCGCTCTTTTGCTCCACTCTCACGTGCATGCTGCTCACTCCACACTGCAGAAGAGTTAGTTTAGCTCTGAGAATATCTAGTGAATGTTCAGTGGACGTTTGTGTAGAAATAACTGCTGCAGCTCCTCCAGACCAACAGAGGTTTCCCATGTCTTGTGAAGTGACGGGGCTCCGCAGAGAGAAACGTTATCGTCTCCGACCAAAACTCCGGTGTCTCCCCTGTTCCCTCAGGCAGGAAAAGCCAACACTAGGATCAGCATTGATTCATGGAGAGACCTTGGTCTGGTCAGCTAACATTACTGCCAAGCAGCTGAAATATAGAGTGATATTGTGGTTTTAGTTGACGTGTGTCCTTCATGTCTATGTAGAGCGAGCACACGCGAGAGCAACAGGACGCTGACTTTAGTTGACTTAACGGCCACAGATAAAGCTGTTAACAAGCATTTCTGATTCTTACAAACAGTCCCTTTAATGCACGGGCTTACAAATAAAAATAAAATTCACAGGGAGAAGGGCTACAGGGCGCACAACGGGATAATCCATACGTAAAGACGCAACGGCAGCAGGATTTTTACTCTGACACAAGTTGTTAGGTGAGAAAAAAAAGCTTTTTCTAGGAGCTGTATATCTGACTGAGTAAAGAGGGAGAGGAGACTGATGCTCGTAAAGACAAGGAGGTTCTCCATTGACTTCTCTCCATCTGTGTGTGTGTGTATATGCGTACATTATGTGTGAGAGAGGGGAGCCTTGTTAAGTCGTAACGCCATGGTACTTTAATGCAGCCTTGCTCTCCAGTAGTGCTCCTGTAATTTTGCTCTCAAAGTGCACCAGATTGATGCATTTAACTTTTAAATCGACACAATTTTCTTCCAGGGGAGCATGGCCCCCAGACCCTCCTCGAGGTTCTGAGGTCCACCCACCACAGTGTCACTAAATCCTGTGGGAAACACTGCTGTAGCTTGTTGGAATTGTAACAGAGCAGTGGCACATTTTTCGTTTTAGTAATTACTAAAGTAGGCAATAAAAAGGGATTTGGTGACGATCATCACCTTGGTGAGATTCACAAAAACATAAATTGGCGCCTATGCTTTGCGTCACTCTGTAGTAGTTTTGTGACCAACCCTTTGGCGCTGCCCCTGTAGATGTACCAGTCACTACTGATAGAATTAGGGCTGTCAAAGTTAACGGGATAATAACACGTGAATGCAAATTTGTGTTAACGCCGCTAAGTTCTTTAACGCATAAAAGCAACTTGCAATATTTAGGTTGTAGCTCAGTTTTAAAGCTAGAGTGAAGATACTGGCATCATATGAAACTAGAAAAAACCTAATGAATCCATCGGTACCAACCATGTTGTACTAGCTTGTAGTGAAGGAGGTTAAATAACGCTCCAAACTTGCACCAAATTTTGGCAAGGAAAAACTGTTATGGCCATTTTTCAAAGGGGTCCCTTGACCTCTGACCTCCAGATATGTGAATGTAAATGGGTTCCCCTTTACAGACATGCCCACTTTATGATAATCACATGCAGTTTTATCCACTCCCATGTTGATAAGAGTATTAAATACTTGAAACATCTGTCTTTAAGGTACATTTTGAACAGAAAAAAAGTGTGATTAATTGCGATTAAATATTCTAATCGATTGACGGCCCTAGTTAGAAGAAATAACCCCACCTGCCCAGCAGAAACTTGCTAACATGAACACAATGTCAGACTGAATAAACTGAAAACAAAACCAACATCTCAGATAGGAGAAGCTGGACTTGATTTAGCCTGATTGGACGGCTATATTTCCACATAGAAACGTCGTGCGGTGCAGCCTTTAAGACCAGAGGGACATCAGCAGTCACAACAACTGAGCCTGGCTTCTTTACAAACATCCCTGTGCTTCCCCCCCCCCGTCTTCACCGGAATGTCAGCGCCATTCATGCAGGGGGATAATTAAACTTTCCTAACTTTGATTTCATGTAAATTATGATACAATAAAAGCCATTGAAGTCCTTCGCTGAGTGGAATGAGCAAACGGAAGAGCTGTTTACGAGTCATTGCATCATTTTGTTTATTTCACAGATGAGCAATAAAACGAACGTTTTGGCATCTATATCTAAGTTAGCGGCTGACTGCGGGCCTGCTAATAGAGGGAAAACAATTTAGCTGGCACAAGCAAAGCCTTGGTGATTGGAACTTAAGCTTTCATTAAAGATGTGATGCAGACCAGCCGTTGGCAGACCTCACTGCTTCCACTGTTTTAGCTTTGTTTCTTGGCAGTGTCTTTTCAAACACAACCCCACCATAGTTGCCTACCATAGTCTTTCAGAGATGCACGAAAAAAATGGCAATTAGACGAAGTTCAGTCTTGTTCCTGTGTTTTCACCTCATCCCACGCTCTCTGTATTTTTCAGCCAAGTGCCACTGCAGCATAAAACATTCTGTAAGGGCACCTAATCTAGTAGACCTAGTCTACAGTTTGTACTTTCACAAAATACAATCCTCTGCTATACAAAAATATTTGCAAAGTGCTAGAGTAACTGCCGGGCCACACAGGGAACGTCAGCAGCGTGGCGGCTGCGGAACTTGTTGTTTTTTTTAGCAGCGTGAGCAGCGTGGCCCGGCTGCGTCTCCTCTAGAGAATAGTGGTCTCGCCTATTTTTACCGCGTGCCGCGCAGTTCACAGCAGCAACAGACAGTGAAAGTGATCTTTGGACCGTATATAGACATCATATCAGCAAGATTACTACATGTTTCAATGTCTAGACATCTGTAGAATATGTCACAAGACATGAAAAAAAGTAATTTTTAAATCATCATTTCCTGCTTGTTTCTGCCTCGTGTTGTAGGAATTGCAGTAACTTTCACGGTTCCATGAATGAATAAAGTATTGGGTTTTAATTGTAACTGGGGCTGACAATCGATTAAAATATTTAATCACAATTAATTGCATGATTGTCCATAGTTAATTAAATTGAATTGCTCATTTTCTATGTTACATTCAAAATGTACCTTAAAGGGAAAGTGTTTAATACACCTATCAACATGGGAGTGGACAAATATGCTGTTTATGCAAATGTATGTAAATATTTATTATTGTAAATCAATTAACAACACAAAATAATGACAGATATTGTCCAGAAACCCTCACAGGTACTGCATTTAGCATAAAGCAATATGCCCCAATCATAACATGGCAAACTGCAGCCCAACAGGCAACAACAGCTGTCAGTGTGTCAGTGTGCTGACTTGACTATGACTTGCCCCAAACTGCATGTGATTATCATAAAGTGGGCATGTCTGTAAAGGGGAGACTCGTGGGTACCCATAGAACCCATTCACATTCACATATCTGGAGGTCAGAGGTCAAGGGACCCCTTTGTAAATGGACATGACAGTTTTTCCTCGCCAAACTTTAGCGTAAACTTTGAGCATTATTTATCCTCCTTCGCAACAAGCTAGTATGACATGGTTGATACAGATGGATTCCTTCGGTTTTCTAGTTTCATATGATGCCAGTATCTTCACTCTAGCTTTAAAACTGAGCCCTCTAGTGTTGAGGAAATTTGTGGCGTTAAAATGAATTTGCATTAACACGTTATTATCGCAATAACTTTAACAGCCCTAGTTGTAACACATAGTTAACATTGTGGAATGGTAGCGGTTAGGTTTAGGCCAGAAGACTAGTTGGTTAGGGCTAGAAAAAACATCATGGTTTGACTTAAAAATAAATATGTTTGTAATGTAACATAAGCTATGGACGAAACGTCATGTGGCTCAGTGGCATAGCATCATATGACATTACGTCGTCAGTTCCTAGAGTCTCCAAAAGTAGAATGGGAGCCAGAGCCTTCAGCTATCAAGCTCCTCTTCTGTGGAACCAGCTCCCAGTTTCAGTCCGGGAGGCAGACACCCTCTCCACATTTAGAGTAGGCTTAAGACTTTCCTCTTTGATAACGCTTATAGTTAGGGCTGGCCCAAGGCAGCCTGAGCCAGCCCCTAGTTCTGCTGCTATAGGCCTAGACTGCCAGGGGACTCTCTATGACACACTGAGCTCCTCTCTCTCTCTCTCTCTCTCTCTCTCTCTCTCTCTCTCTCTCCATCTGGATGAATTCATGTTTCATTCATGCATGTTACTAACTGCATTTCTTCCCTCACCCTCTGCTACTATAATTATTTTTATTAGTCATATTTATATTATCATAACTGCTACTTGTACTGCTTTTATTGTCATTCTACTATATCCAAAGGTGTGGACATTATTAGTCATTTTTTTCTATTATTATTTCTGCTATTATTACTGCTAATACTGCTCTCATTATATGTATCATTTCTGTCTTATGGATTGATTATGTTGCAATAGTATTATGTTGTTTATTCATCTATCTATACATCTATTGCATTTCTGTCTATCCCGAGAGAGGGATCCCTCCTCAGTTGCTCTCCCTTTACAGGTTTTTTTTTTTTGTTGTTGTTAAATGTTTCCTTATCCAACTTGAGGGTCCAAGGACAGAGGGTGTGGTATGTTCAACAGATTGTGAAGCCCCCAAGTTCTGGATTTACTCAACGACTGTATGCTTGCCCAAATGTGCATCTCTAACATGCATTTCCCCCCTTGTGACAAAGTAGAAAGGGATAAACATGGAGAACAGGCCAAAGTGAGACAGTGGAGGGTGTATTGAGGATAGCTTACATGAATGTAAAAGAAAAGGATTTTTTTCTCCGCCCCTGCATTGTTCACAGTTTGCAACTTTCAGAAGGGGAAAGTTACGGCTTAGCCTCAATACGTCTCGACTCATTTATGTTAGAGAATACCCCTGGAACTATCCAGAACTTGCTCTCTCCACTTCATTTTCATACAGTGTGTTCCTCCTGCATATTTCAGCTCTGCCCTGGGGCTGGAACCCACTTTAAACGGCCTCCCCAGCCAAGACAAGTGGCCCACCGAGAGCAGATCTGCTCGCGTACGTATCTTGTGCTCATTAGGTGCCCAGTCACTGTACTGTCAGAGTAGGTAGAGCGCGTGTGTGTGTGTGTGTGTGTGTGTGTGTTATCTCGCATACGGAATCATGTCATACTGAAACATGAATCCAATCTGACATGTGAGTGACATGAGAGGAGTCAACAAACTGCAACACAAATAGACAAAACACAAGCAAATTGTGTCGGCCCACCCTCCAAGATTCCTTCTTCGTTTCCCTTGTGGTGGATCCTACTTTTGTTGGACAATATTGTGCTTGAGGTAATTGCAATAAATTATAACATTGTCATTTTAAGACCATTTTATACCACTGATATGATAATATAAAACTACAAATAATGCAAGTATAACCTTTCAAAGACCAATGAACTTATAATTCTTTAAAATATTCAGACATTGGACTTAGAATATATATAAAACAAATTTAATATCTCAAAGGTACTATATGTAGTAACTTACATGTATTAATTGCCAATGTGTGAACGGATTGTAATGAATCTTTAAAACTGAGACGTTCCCCCAACTTTCTTGGTTGCCTATAACAGCTTGTGAACTGTTACTTAAGAACTTAAGAACGTTTTGAATCTAAAAATATATGACATTTAGGCACACTCTCGAGTGCCTTGTCCCTCTTCAGCTCCCCTAAAGCACCAACAATGTGTAGCAACGTAGAAAAATACTGTCCCGAGTGCTTAAGCTAAGTTTAGCCAGCTAGCTGTAACTTAGCTACGTGGTGTGGCTCTGCCGCTGATTGCTTTATAACGTTAGCTGATAAAGTAATTTGCAAACTGCAAGCTAGTTAGTATCATGGAGCCAATGGTCCAAATAAAATATAGGAACATTACACAAAGATATATGATTGTAATGTAAGGTCACATCACTGTTTGGGCCGATGCACAGGGTGCTCGCTCGCATCTATACGGAGCATAAGCATGTGCAACAGGATGCTGACTGCAGTTTATTTAACAGCCACAGGTGTCATTAATATTAAGGATTTTCTGAAAGTTACAAATAGTACCTTTAAGTAAATATATTCAACCGCACAACCAAAACGATACAGTTTTTCTCAATTGCTTTGGCTCATTTTCGGAAACAGTTTTAACATTCTCTGAACTGTAAATGCAACTGTCACAACTGTTTGATGGGACCTTCTCTATTTCATATTTACAAAGGGTAGTAACTCATCTCAAATTCTTCATTCATGTTTGACTTGATGTTTTTGACTCAATCAAAAGATTAAGTATAAGCCAAGTATACTCAGACTTTTCTGTATACTTGTCTGTATAAGCTAAGTATACTTAAGTACATCTCTGACAAGTACATAAAAAGTAAACTGAAAGTATACTCTCTTATTTTAAGTTTTGTCCAGCTGAATGTTTTTTGCGTATCACATGGATCTTTTTAGATTACCATTTCAACAGCAGGTCAAAGTTTAAAAAAAAGTCAATACTGTACAATACTGTAGTACACAGAAACATGCTAAGTACATGTGTTAATGTGCAATAATGCAATAACGTGTTAACGCAAATTCATTTTAACGCCACTAAGTTCTTTAACGCATCAATGCAATCGATCTTTCACAGGTTGTAGCAGGTTCAGTTAGCTAGAGAGAGAAGATACTGGCATCATATGAAACTAGAAAAACTAAAGAATCCATCGGTACCAACCATGTCAAACCATGATGTTTTTTCTAACCCTAACCAACTAGTTTTCTGGCCTAAACCTAACCGCTACCATTCCACAATGTTAACCATGTGTTACAACTAGGGCTGTCAAAGTTAACGCGGCAATAACGTGTTAATGCAAATTCATTTTAACGCCACTAATTTCCTCAACACTAGAGGGCTCAGTTTTAAAGCTAGAGTGAAGATACTGGCATCATATGAAACTAGAAAACCTAGAGAATCCATCTGTATCAACCATGTCATACTAGCTTGTTGCAAAGGAGGATAAATAACGCTCAAAGTTTAAGCTAAAGTTTGGCGAGGAAAAACTGTCATGGCCATTTTCAAAGGGGTCCCTTGACCTCTGACCTCCAGATATGTGAATGTAAATGGGTTCTATGGGTACCCACGAGTCTCCCCTTTACAGACATGCCCACTTTATGATAATCACATGCAGTTTGGGGCAAGTCATAGTCAAGTCAGCACACTGACACACTGACAGCTGTTGTTGCCTGTTGGGCTGCAGTTTGCCATGTTATGATTGGAGCATATTGTTTTATGCTAAATGCAGTACCTGTGAGGGTTTCTGGACAATATCTGTCATTGATTTGTGTTGTTCATTGATTTCCAATAATAAATATATACACACATTTGCATGAAGCAGCATATTTGCCCACTTCCATGTTGATAAGAGTATTAAATACTTGACAAATCTCCCTTTAAGGTACATTTTGAACTGATAAAAAATATGCGATTAAGTTGTGATTCACTATTTTAATCGATTGACAGCCCTACTTTTCTCACTTTGCAGTGTTTCAAATGGATTCTTTTGCTTTTTTTTTGTCTATTTGCATGTGTTTTCTTAAGTTGCAGTCTGTTGAGCTCTCAGGGCCACCGTACAAATCCCCCCAAAGGCTTTTTGTTTGTTCTAGTTGACGAAATTAATTTCCATTACAAATATCAACTCCAGGACCAACAAACAGTGACTCCCTCCTCTATAATCAGTTGTGACTGCCTGCACACTCACTGTCAGACGCTGCCGCTAGATTAACTTCAGCTTCAAAGCAAGAACTTGGATGCTGCTCCCCATGTAATCCTCTCAACAAAACAACTTTAGAAGTCACCAGTAAACTTCCCATTGTTACGGGAAGAAAGGCTCTCACGCTCACTTGCACGTATGAGAATGTGTGTTGTGAATACAGCCAGACAGCCAAACCATTACTGTATTTGCTGTTTTACTCAAAACAACTTGCATCTCCCAACATTTTAGTTATTTCTACTAAAAGGTGCAGTGAAAGCAGGTAATTTGCAAGTAGAAGCCCACCTCTTTGATTCAATAATCAATATCTGTAAATAAAACTGCGGGTCTTAAAAGAAGCACTGCCATAACTGTGGTTTTACCTCCAGTCGATACTCCTCCTCAACAGGACTCAGTGTACTCAGTATACTCGGAAAATGGCAACCTTTCCCCAAAATCTTTCCACATGTCTGAAAGCTCCAGAGACTCGATGACAAGATGACAGGTATAGCAACAGTCGGAGGCTGTTCTCTGTTGTGTCAGGAGCGAGCGTGAGGCTTTCATGTTTTTGTGTCGACATTGTTTGATATCTGTTATTCCAGGCGTTCCTCCACAGAAGTGAGTACATGTGAACACGTCTTAACTTTCATGGACGGTAGCAGTGACTCTAACTCACAGTGAATTCAAAGTGTGAATGGACGTGTCTGATCAACTAAAGAACCACCAAGAATTGATCATTTAACTCGTGAAATAGGCAGACTGTTAAGTTAAAGCTTCAGTAGGCAACAATTTTTTGGTATCATTGGGCAAAAATTCCATAATAACCTTTCAGCATATTGTAATTCAAATGTTCTGAGAGAAAACTAGACTTCTGCTCCTCCTCATGGCTCTGTTTTCAGACTTAAAAAAATTTAGCCCGTGACGGAAGACTTTGACCAATCACAGGTCATTTCAGAGAGAGAGAGCGTTCCTATTGGCTGTGCTTCGGCCGGTGGGCGGTGCTTGATATTTCCTCAGCAGATATCAACATGGCTGCAGGGTCACAAACTTTCTCATTTTACAGCTAAACAGTACACTACAAGATGATTCTGAAAACATTTGAGGAGAGAAATAGGCATTACAGTAACTAAGGTCTCTCTTTGACTTTGGCTTGGTCAACTACCACGACTTCTACCTAATTCTACAAAAAGAAAAGAAAATAGAGATTGCATTACTAATAAGCATGCTAAGCTTTTGGATCATGCAGCACAAAAAAATCCCCATATGCTTAGCATGCTTATAAATATCAAAATGAATCGGACTATTTCATATTTTTTTGTGTTGTACGAATTCTCTGATGTACGTCGCTGTGGAAGAAAGTGTCTGCTAAATGAAATTGTAGAATTGTAGAGTTGTAGATAGACACCTTTGTTAACTTCATTTGAATTATAATTAGGGCCCGAGCACGAAAGTGCCAGGACCCAACGGTGTCCTGGCACGAAGTGCAAGGAAACCTATTGTTTTTGTAAAGATTATTATTATTTTTCTGCCGGGAGATCGTGTTTTTGACGACTGTCCCATCCCCAAAAACTCACCAAAAGTGGAACATGGGTCAGAAGTGGCGCGAAATTCAATGTTCTGGAGTGACCCGGCTCGGGTGTCTCCAGAAGGGCTCCATAGCGCCCCTTAATGGTGGTAGTCTTTCAGAGAAAGTTACTCCGATCTTCACGAAATTCGAGTATGTCATTGCTCACGCTCTCATACCTGGATTAAATATTTTTGAGATTTTTTCAGCCAACAGGAAGTCAGCCATCGTGGACTTCCTGC
>CAKAOI010030144.1:0-24090 GCA_916701655.1 Sebastiscus albofasciatus | reverse complement strand
TAAGGTCTCTCTTTGACTTTGGCTTGGTCAACTACCACGACTTCTACCTAATTCTACAAAAAGAAAAGAAAATAGAGATTGCATTACTAATAAGCATGTTAAGCTTTTGGATCATGCAGCACAAAAAAATCCCCATATGCTTAGCATGCTTATAAATATCAAAATGAATCGGACTATTTCATATTTTTTTTGTGTTGTACGAATTCTCTGATGTACGTCGCTGTGGAAGAAAGTGTCTGCTAAATGAAATTGTAGAATTGTAGAGTTGTAGATAGACACCTTTGTTAACTTCATTTGAATTATAATTTATAATTATTATTTCTTACACACTGTTTAATAGTAATAGAACAGAATTGGAGGTGTGAGTGAGAGTGTGAGGGTGAGAGTGTGAGAATAAATGAAGCAGCTGAGTGTCTTCTCAGCGTGTCCGTTGTCACTTTGTGGCTCCTCGAAGGAACTTTACAAGCACGGGAAAGAAGCTGCTTGGCCAGATCAACACCTCACACACTGCTCAGTGAAATCTGACCCTCTCCCTCCTTCTCTCAATCCCCCTGCAGCTCTCAACTCGTCCTCCACATCCAAAAGGACCAGCGTGGTATCCCCCCTTCCCTCCTTTGTGGCCCGAGCGATGAGATCACAGGTGCAGGGTTTGAGTTTCCGGGACTTTCACCAGGCAGCGACGCCTGGAAAAGAACCAGGAAACAGGAGGGGAGAAGAGGGGATCATCCAGGCCAGCTGAAGCAGCAGGAGGCTGGGACTGGAACGCTGCTACGGCCCCATTTCACAGATGAGAACCATGTGATGTTTGCAAAAAAAAAAATCCACTCGTGTAGTGAAGGAGTGTGTTGAAGGGAAACTCTCACCAGCACACAAAGCAGCTCCTCTAAAGGATCCGAACATTGTTTGGAGTGAAGGCAACATGAACAATACAGACGCTTTTTTGTTTCAAGGGGAATTCCACCAGTACTGTAGGCCATAATATCATATTATTTATTATCAGGGCTGATGAGCAGGTTCATATTTCCTTACCTAAACACTGCATTGACACAAAGAGATTTAGTTAGATTACTAAAGTCTTGCTCATATGCAGTATTGGGGGTCAGACATGTTTTCAAAAGTATCAAATCTGAATGACAAAGCAACATTCATAGAAATATTCCTTTTGTCTAAAAAGAAAATCCTGTGCGTGTTTAGTTCAACCCGTTCTCACTCCCAACTTGTTAAATACTGACGCTTGGTCATTGCCAGCCCGCTCTCATTCTCAGGGCGTCAAATACAGAGACTTTGTCACGGCCGTCTGCGTTCGATGCGTAATAATGCGTTTCATACTGGTCCCCCTTTAGCACCAGTATGAAACGCATTATTACACATTTCATTAACTATAAGGTAGAACCAAAGCCAACTTAACACCCCATTCTGACTTGTTAATGGGGCATGGGCCAGATTGGAGTCAACACGACATTGCCTTGTACCTCTGATTTACAAGGCCTAGAGGACAGAATCATTTGAGCTTCACTGAGACAACTAGGGCTATCAATCAATTAAAATATTTAATCGTGATTAATCGCACGACTGTCCAAAGTTTATCGCAAATTAAACACACTTTTTTTTTATCTGTTCAAAATGTCCCTTAAAGGGAGATTTGTCAAGTAATTAATCCTCTTATCAACATGGGAGTGGACAAATATGCTGCTTTATGCAAAAGTATGTATATATTTATTATTAGAAATATTATAATATATTATTTGAAGAACAACAGCTGTCAGTGTGTCAGCGTGCTGACTTGACTATGACTTGCCCCAAACTGCATGTGATTATCATAAAGTGGGCATGTCTGTAAAGGGGAGCCTCGTGGGTCCCCATAGAACCCATTTACATTCACATGTCTGGAGGTCAGAGGTCAAGGGACCCCTTTGTCAAATTAAGCTCGCCAAAATGTAGCTCGCCAAAATTTAGCGTAAGTTTGGAGCATTATTCAGGCTCCTTCTCGACAAGCTAGTATGACATTGTTGGTTGGTACCAATGGATTCCTGAGGTTTTCCAGGTTCATATGATACCAGTATCTTCACTTTACCTTTAAAACTGAGCTGCTACAACCTAAAAATCGTGTTAATGTATTAAAGAAATTAGTGGCGTTGAAAAGAATGAAGACATTATTATTGCTTTGACAGCCCTAGAGACAACAAACTGGTGTTGGAAAGACTGGGGCAATAATCAGTTGACAATATAATACAGTGACTCTACATTATATTACAGTAAAACTTACTAAATTTACTAAAGAATAAACAAATTGGATTCGGTGTTAAATAATCTTAAAGTGTAATTTCTATTTTTTTTTCTAAATAAAAATGTTCTTTACATCGTGTGCATCACTGTACAGCTCAGTTAAAAATGATATTTGTACATTATTAATATTATCCGTGTAGTTTATTTCTGATACAAAAAAAGGGGAAACATGTCATTTCATCTTTTTTAATTGTTCAGTATTATCTTTTTATTCATAACACTTCATCTGGAGACATTCAAGTGTCTCTATATTGAGCAGGTATGATGAGTCACTCTGCCTTGAGAGGCTGCCTCACCTGAAAAAGCTTCATTAGTTCAGGTTTTAGTGGAGAATTTGGATGCTCTAAATGCAGCTGCAGTACTATCCACCTTGACATGAACATAATTCTTTAACAAACACTTCATACTTGTTATTTTTTAGCCTGCAACCATATTGCATATCAGTGCAGACCAACTGGCTGTGAGCATCATTAGAACAAATATGGTTATCAGCCTATCTCCTCAACATCTCCTGCTGGTTAAATCCTGGTGTGACCTATGACAGAAGTACGGATTAATAACAATAAAGACATCACGTCCGTGTATTATTAAAGTGCAGTGAGATCATAACGCCCTCCAGGTGGAATGCCATCTGAATTACTTCACTAGAGGAGGTACAGTATACATTACAAGGAAGAGAGACAGAAATATAACATTCCCTCTGCTGAACAGCGTGCTATTATAAGCTATGAGGTTAGCGATGAATCAGTTTGCCTGAGAAAGTCCTTGCAGTCTTTTGCTGTATGATAAATAATGTAGAGGAGCTGGAAGGACTGGCTCCAGGTTATTTTCAAGGACAAGAAACAGATTGCTTTGATTGGGTGAGATTTTGTTAGCCATAGGGCTGTCAAAGCTAACGAGACGCAATCGATTTTTTGAAGGTTGTATCGGGCTCAGACTTAAATATACAGGTAACATATGAAATTATAAAATGTAAGGAATCCATTGGTACCAACCATGTCATACTAGCTTGTCGTGAAAGAGGTTAAATAACGCTTCAAAGTTACACTAAATCTTGGCATGGAAAAACTGTCATGGCCATTTTCAAAGGGGTCCGTTGACCTCTGACCTAACTATATTGGGTACACAAATGATGTTCTGTACAGATGACCTTTTTCCGGTGACCGCTGAATAAATACTTCCAGGTAGTGCATAAAATGGATATGTGTGTCATCTTCACTTCCCCCTCTTTCATTCCTCAACCAAGCAAGACACCTCCACACCGCTAGTTCCTGTGAGATTTCAGTCAGTTTGTGAGTTGCACCCACAGCGCCCAGAGGGGAAGCTCCGGTCCCGACTGCACCTTGAGAGGGGAGATAACTAGAGCAGCGAAAATGTACATTTACATTTAATTTACCGATACCAGTATCGGGCATTGGGTCCGACACTGTGCTCATATACTCGTACTTGTACTTGCAATATGGCTGCGATATAACGACACTGATACCACTTTACAGCAGCGTGACGTTAACTTCTCGTCACCATCTTTCGGGTCCTCACGTTCCACCTCCCCAACAGTGTGGGCGGGACGGGCTGATGGTGCACCCGACCCCACGGGGCCGGGATCCCACCTCAGCCGGAACACACTGGCCCTCACTTTTATTGCGCCACAGGGTTTTGCTTGCACCCTCTGACTCGTGTGTGCGTTAGACTCCTTGGTCCGTGTTTCAAGACGGGTTGCCCCTGGAGCCTTTTTATGGGCCGAGCACCGCCCTGGGAGTAGGATAGTCCGCCCTGGTCGACAGTCGCACCGGGAACAGGGGGCCCTGTCCCTCCCCGATGGGGAGAGAGGGCGCAGCGAGCCCTTTGTCCACGGTGCGGTGAGGTCCGGGCGGGGAGCGCTGTAAAGCTGCTGCCGCGAGCCATCTTCGCCCAGAGCCTTTCCCCAGCCCGCCGTGTGTCACTCACACCCTCTAGCTGGCTGTTAACGAGGGTCTTTTGGCACAGAGAAATACTTGTATCAGTACTCGGTATCAGCGAGTACCCAAATGTAAGTACTTGTACTTGTACTCGGTCTGAAAAAAAGTGGTATCGGTGCATCCATAATTAAATGTATGAACATTCCTTCCATAATCTTAAAGTTGAAAAAGAGTCCTTCACAGAGCCCACCTCACCTCTCACAAACTGTACAATATGGTTGGCAGAAAAAGCAGCTTAAAAAAACTCTATTCAAACACACTCAACTCTTTCTTTTCAATGTCTCTACAGCAAGTGGATGACGCTCCAGAAGTTGCATATGAGCAGGTACTTAAGACTATCAATGAGTGTTCTTGTCAATGTCTGGAAACATCTCAAGAGTCTTCAGCAACAAAACATGTCCCAGCATCTATTTAAGTTCTCACACATCTGATATGTCAGAGACTGAAACATCATTCTCAAAGCGTGTGAGCAACTTCAGCTATTTACTCAGACAGCTCAGGAATCCCCCTCTCTCTGTCTCTCTCTCGGTCGGCAGCTCTGAGAGCAGCATTCAATACAACACCTGCTCAGATCCGGCTCAAAGGCACGCATAATGTTACAGACGACGCTACCGCGCCGGATTACAGAAAACCAAGCTTGGAGAGGTGTCATTGGCCCACAGCGTCGGCACGCTGGGATGTGATGTGATCGTTTGTGTCAACTGGAGTCACACCCCGTCCATTCCAACCCACATGGGAATCTGGTAACAGCCCCGCAGCTCATTTCTGATGACATTTTCTTGACTCCAGTAACACCCCTGGGTCCTCCGCTGGTTGCACTGGTGAGGAAACAAGTCTCTTAAGTGGAAGTGGGAGTGTGCATTTGGAATCGACTGACATGGGGTTTTCAAAGCCAGGATCTGGCCTTGTACTTTAAAACAAGCACTTAAAGCCTGTTTTACAGCTCCATACATACGAATAAAGGAGTTTAAATTCAGTCCTTTCTTCCAGAATATTCCAGTGAAGAGAGGGAGCTTGCTTCCTTCAGTCCAAGAACGTATTTTAGCCCAGACCATTTTAAAGAGTTGACTTGGCTCCCTGTTGAAGGTAGAATTCAACAGTTAAAACTATGGCTGTTAAAGTTAATAACAAGTTAATAAAGAAAATAACGCCACATTTTTGTTTAACGCCACTAATTTCTTTAACGCATTAACGCACGTCTCCCCTTTACAGACATGCCCACTTCATGATCATCACATGCAGTTTGGGGCAAGTCATAGTCAAGTCAGCACACTGACACACTGACAGCTGTTGTTGCCTGTTGGGCTGCAGTTTGACATGTTATGATTTGAGCATATTGTATACACCATAGTATCATAAAAGACCATCCTCTCTCTTTTTCTCCTGCTCCATCTGTCCTAAAATGGGTCTGAAAGAACGCTGAGCAGCACTTCCTTACTTTGGTGACGTCGGTGACGAATTATAAGGGTTTCCTGTTAGAACAACGGAGAACCTCCAGCTAAGTGACCCCGCCCACAGAGTGGCTCTCTCGCTTCCGCCTCGTAACTACGAGCAAAGTCTGCTCCTACTTCTGTTAATCTGCAAGAACCAGCAGAACAGTCTTCATGTACTCCCATCATCTAAATATAACATGTTCTTTCACAAAGGCTTTATGTAATTACACTGTTTAAACAGGTGATATGAAATATTAATATGATGTCATGCATGTAGAAGAGTACAGGTAGTAAATAGTGACTGTAAGCAACACAACACATTTCTGTTTCACAGTCAAACTTTATTTGAGTAGACAGATGACAATATTAATTATACACAGCATTTTTAATTCCACCTTCAGTTATGTTGACAGAGACAGGATAAAGTATTTCAGCTCCAGTGAGTGTAACGTTAACCGGCCTGTAGTCATGGTAACACAGAGACAGCTCCTACTGTAACTAATAACCATTACTCTGATTACTTTACTACGTTTATCAGGTATCTTTTACCAGAAATAATAAACTGACTACTGTTTCACATCTTCTATTTTCTACACTGATGTTTGCTGTGTTTACACACCGTCACATAGCGGTAGCATTTAGCTACATGCTCACATGTTACCTCTGTATCTCCCATGTAAATAGAACTATCTGCTCACAGTCAGTGTTTCCTCCTCCTCTGGGATGATTCTGTCGGTCATTTCTCGCGGATGGATCTGTAAAGACAAACGTAAAACAGAGCGTATGTTTATGGTTTACAGAGTTTATGCAGAACGTAAATACTGAGCTAACGTAACAGAGCAGAGTGGGAGGAGACAGGCTGTGAATTGGGGTTTTTCAGACAGAGGCTGAATAAGGCTCTATGCAGGCAGACTAAGGCAGGCAGTATGAGAAGAATAAAGGGTTTTTTGAACATTATAGCATGTAAACATGTTCTAGTACAACATTAAAATACATCTATGAACCTGGAAATGAGCATAATATGAGGCCTTTAAATACTTGACAAATCTCCCTTTCAGGTACATTTTGAACAGATAAAAAATGGAGCATGTAGCATGTCCATGTCACTCTATTTTCCTGCCTTCTCTTCATCCATCCAGCCGAGACTACAGGACCGCAATGTGACTTAATTGCGATATCCTGATGAATTTTAGTAGTGTAACTGTATGTGTGCTGTATTTTTTATTTGTTAAAGAAACAGTGGGGAATCTATTAGCAGAAATGGAATATAATATTAATAACTTTGTTTCCCTTCATATCTACAGTATAGGGAGCGGGTCCTATTCACGGAGTCCTCCATGTTGCTCTTCAATGTTTCTATAGTAGCCCTGAACGGACAAACCAAACACTGGCTCTAAAGAGAGACTTTTGTGTTTTTACATTACCTGAAGGCCACTGTAGTTCTCTGACATGCTTGTGAAACTGCGGTAACGTGACCCGCAGAGTGCAAAACCGTGTTACCGCCACCTGCCGTCTGTTGCTCCTAAAGTAGTGTTAATATGGAAAGGATGGCCTCTGAGCGAGGCAAACAGTGTTACCACGGTTCAGCACTTAGGGGTACTCAGCTGGTTGCAATCTGCAACCACACCACTAGATCTCGCCAAATCCCACACACTGCACCTTTAAATCCAATCCAATCAAATCACTCATTCTTGGAGAGCTTGTGAGTTTAATACCAACATGAAAAATGTTCATGACCGATGAGGCATTTGAGAGTCCGATATAAAAACAACCGTTTTGTCCCGTTAGCAGTGGAGCCTGACAACAGCCCATCACTGTGATCCAAAGCAGAGATCACGACACATGAGCTGCTGCTTTCGAAAATATTTTTCCCCCACTGTAAATTTCCATTTTAAAAAAAGTTTTCCGTTCCTCAACACAGAAACGCAGGAATAACAAGTTAATGTTATGGCCATCAGTTTTAATGATTGCAACTGTATTCTGAGAAGTTTAGTTGTTTTTTTCCCCCCTCAGTTTGGCATCTAAATGCGGTCCCTATGAGACTCAGCTGCACAATCAGAGTTGTAGTTTCCTAAAAAGCACATGTGTAGCTTCTATTTGTTGTTACCAGTGAAAGTCACAGACTTTAAAGCTCACAGGTTTTATGTTTCTTACAGAAATGCACATTGGGAGTTAACTTGTATTTTTATGCAGGCTACACAGTCTTTGACTTTTTATTAATGAACTAGCTATTTTCCAACACTGATGATCATCTTTTGCACTGAAGGTTCAACCAGGAGAGTTTTGTGCCCATCCAGCCTTGGAGTGCTCCAACAGTCAGTCACCTAACATTATCTATGGAAGACTATTACCCCCAGGACCCTGGATGTCTGAAATCACATGATTAGATTTCCATTCAATTTGCTGCGGATATTCACGGATGCAAGAGGACGATCTTATCGTTTCCGTGACACGCTTACCTTTCCATCAGCAACACCATCAGGTCAAAATGTTCATTTATGAACATCCATCCATCATCTCTACCCATTTATTTTATTGCATTTTCAAAGCAATGACACCTCACCTCTGTTTAACGGAGAGCTCTCAGCTCTATAGTTTCTGTCTCAACCAGACTCCGCTCTGTTTTGCTCCTTCAATAACCTTGCACATGGTGAACTTGCACATCTTTTCTCACTCTATGTCATTGCATTAAAAAATAAACTGCAACACATTTGCACACTTGTCTATAGCAGGTTATCCTATGTTTAAATTGTATTTGTAGTAGTCTAGTAGTAGTTTATAGTGTATTCTAATATATTCTGAATATTGTGCATTCTGTAGATATACAGTTTATCTCTCTTCTAGTGCTTATGTTTGTTTATGTATTTACTGTGTATGTACTGTTATGCAATGCCAGGATAACCTGCTGCTGTAACGCAATACTTTCCCAATTTGGGATCCATCCATCGCTTCATCTCACCATCCATAAATCCATCCATCTATCCATCCATCCATCTCACCCATCCATAAATCCATTCATCTATCCATTCATCTCATCCATCCATCCATCCATCTATCCATCCATAAATTTATCCATCCATCCATAACAGTGGAAGTCCAGGTTGAAATGGAAGAGGATTTGACCGAGGGGGAATATATAGATGATGAAAAGGAGTGGACCGAGTACAGAGGCTTGGGGGACACCTTGTGTGACTGTAGATTTGGCAGACTGGGAAGGTCCAATGACGTCATGTTGTATAATAATTAGCCATGTGCTTCTGTTCGCGGACTGTCGGAATATTTTTCAGACAGGAGTCGGCACAATGGTATGCCACCTTTGTTTGACCCCACCAGCTTCCCCTCACACCAGCCCTATGCGGACTCTCTCGCTCTTTATATTACATCAGTTGCTCTAATAGTAGATGGGTTTCCATTGGAGTTAGTTGAAGCTTGGTGCGTCTCATGTGCTACAGGGGGCCTCTGGCACTGACCAAGCTGCAGTTGGCGGTTGATGAGTTGAGAGTGAGAACGGGTTTAACTTTATCATGAGGTGCGCTCCAAAACCGAGCATTTGTGATGGTTTCCACTCCATTTCAATTAGGCACGAAATGGCACACAACGCTTTTGCAAACCTGACTCGACAGTCAACTGTCATGTTATTTGACTTCTCTTTCGTGTAGTACTTTAGTGTTGTGGAAACACTGTTACATTGCTTTTTGTGCAGAACACCTAAGACATTTTATTCACTCCATAAAGGTTTATTAAATCAGACTGTCTTCACTTCTCTGTTATTGTGTATGATTGTGTGTGTTTGACTGCACACCTGTGTAGTTATCCAACTATAAAGCATTCAAACAGACTCTGCTGTCTGACTTCACTTTTTCTCACTAAGTTCTTAGAGCTGTGAAATGGAGGCATCAGAGCCCTCCTCAAATAACTAACTCTCACTTTCCTGAGAGAAGAGCTGACATTTATGAGCGTCATAATCAGGTGGAGTGCTGACATGGATCATTTGTCATTTAATATCTAGGTGAAACTAAACAATGCCCTTGCACTCATGCTGAAATATCACCCAAGTGGATAATAAGCGATTAAGCACCAGTTGTCTCTAAATGTTCTTACTAAGCCTGGCTGCTTCTTTTGAGAACTGCCTAAATGTTGTCCAAAAATAAGAATGAGTGAGATTTTTATTGTATTTTAAAATGTTATTATTAGGATTATGTAAGTTTGTTAATAGTCTACTCCATTACAGTTATTAGATCAACAGCTTCAGATACAGTATGTCAAAATAGAGCCAGAGGGCAGCCATCTTCTATATCACGTCTTTCCAGTGGTTGGGGCAGGCAAGCGCAGCAGCATTTGGTTCGGCCAGGTCATCTTTGGTACGTTGTGGAGCTTGGCTACATCTCATGATGTGTTCTATGGTTTGGGATTCGCCACACACACATGCATCGGAAGTTGTTATTTTCCATTTCTTCATGGACACCTTGCAGCGTGTTCCGCCGGCCCGCAGGCGGTTCAGTGTTTTCCAGACAGCCCAAGGTTGATCGTGGCCAGTAGCAAGGCATTCATCTGGGGTGATGCCTCTCTCCCTCCATTGGGTTGTCTGGCTGCCAAGGCTGTTCCACTGGCTCTGCCATTCAGTAATCCTGGCATCAGTTGGGGTGGTCTTCAGAACTTCAGTGGTGTCCAGGAAACTGCTCCTGGAGCTGAGCCGTTTCTGGGCAGCAGAGTGCTCATGGAGTGAGCGCCGGTTGTCATTGGCCTGCTTTGTGTACGCGGCTTTTGTGAGCTCTGCGAATGTCAGGGGGAGTGAGTCCAGAGAGGGCATAAAGGCAGTCTACGGGGGTTGTTTTGATGCACCCAGTCATTATCCTGCAGGTTTCGTTGAGGATAGGGTCTATTTTACGAGCATAGTACAATCTGCTCCATGCTGGGCAGGCATATTCGGCGGTGGAGAAGCACAAGGCTAGTGCCGATGTACGCAATGTACTTGGGTGAGTCCCCCACTTTGAGTTTGTTAGTTGTTGTAGAAGGCTGTTCCTGGTGGAGACCTTGGCTCTCGTCTTTTGGATGTGTGCCTTGTAACATATGGTATCGTATGGAACTACAAAACTTAATGTTAATGGAAGATTGCTAAATACCGCCACAAAGTTGAGCTAAATTTTGGCAAGGAAAAACTGGCATGTCCATTTTTAAAGGGGTCCCTTGACCTCTGACCTAAAGATATGTGAATGAAAATGGGTTATATGGGTACCCACGAGTCTCCTCTTTACAGACATGTCTCCAAGAGACATTCTGAGAATCAAGCGCTTCTTCAGAAGAGGCGAACAGGTTATTAACAATTGCCCATTTACACATCCAGACACGGGGCATTATCATTCATTTGGAGTCGTGTTTGTGTCTACTTGATGAATGTGCGTCCAATATTCACTCTGCTTTTAGCTCTTAGTTTGGTCTCCACCAACTCCTAAGAAAAATATGTCTCTTTAACTGCTCCACTATGTTCACCAGCTAGTTTCCAACTTTCTCTTTCTGCTGTTTGGTGCTGAGCAGGTAGTGAACAGTGGACTGAAAACAGCTGTCTGTTGCTGCTGGAAACACGGTTGATGAGAGCAGGGAGACTGACCCAAGTTGCCCCAGGCCATAAACCCAAAACAACAGCACAGTCAGGCAAAATATTCTCTGTGGCTTCGTCATTACAAGTTAATGTAGTCTTTTTCTTTCAATTGTTAATATATGAATATGAAATATTGCAGCTTTAAACACCTCTGTAATGGAAAATATTGTAGCTGTCAGAAATCCCAGAATTACAACTAGTGGGCTTTCTTTTTGGTTCTGTCGGTCGTAATTACCGTATGATATAAATGTGGTTTATGAATGACTGTAATGGGACCTGATAATAATAAACATGTCTCCTATAGTGAGTCTGTTTACTTATTGGTATACAATGTAATAAAACCATTAAAATGAACAAGTACTACTGTTACAAGTAAGTAGAGTCATAAAGTCCAACAAACTCAAGGCTGTCATCCAGGAGACCACTGATTGTGTCCCTTGCGTCACCTTACAATCAGCTGTTCGTTCATGTCACAACGTTCAGTGTCATTTTCACTGTAAAAATGTAATAGTTTTAAGCCCAACCATGTAGTTCTTTCCTAAACCTAACTATAGTAGTGGTGTATAGTGGTTTTAATGCCGAAAATAAAGTGACGTGTTGGAATATTATATGTCTCGGGCTTTTATTGTGAAAGGTAAGCATTGAAGGAGTGGATCTGGTCTGCGCATGGACTAGGGAGCCTCTGTGATGTTGTTTTTGTTGTTGGTTGATGCCGTTATTCATGGTGCAAAAGCTCATAAAAATCTACCTTCTTCTGAAAAAAAAGTATGCCGCTTTTCGCCATGTAATATTCTCATTGTGTTAAAGTATTCATGACAAAAACAACAGTGATTATTGACGTGCAAATTAATCACACAAAAACATTTTTTACTGTGTAATAAAGGCCTCCCAAAAATGTTTTGCCTCAAACTATGGTGAAAACTGAATCAATATTGTACAAGGAGTAGCAAAAACTTTATTTTGCTAACTTGTTACCAGATTGTATAGGCCTATTGTGTGTTGGACTCACCTTGACCAATGGAGCTCTGGGAAAAAGAAGCACCGAGAATCAGCCCAGTTTACACAGTGTCATATAATGCTAATGAAAATAAATAATGGCCCCTTGTGAAATTTTATGAGCCTGCAGCTCCAAGCCCCTGGTGAGCCCTTCCAAACGAGCGCATGCATATCGTAACTGCTAGAATAGCAGGCCTATAACATCATTATGTTCTGATATAATAGTTTACAAGCAATGAAAGCAGACGTAGTAGGCTGACCATGAAACACAAAGCCTGATCATGGAAGAACTGATCGATGTCTCCCGCTATCATCGGAGGTCACCCCAGCCCTGACCCCCGTCAGCAGTCACAGCAAGTTGCAAACTGAAGGGACGGGCAGTATTTCTACAGAACCCAGTGAATAAACATTCAGAGCTCTACAGGTTCCCCCAAAACGCTCTGATTTTACTCACTATTACTTACATGTCATTACATTGTATAGCAGAATTATTAAAAAAACTAAAAACTCAGATATAACTGTAAATATTTATGCAGATTTATGCAGAACTGTGTTTATATGTTGATTTAAAGGACCAGTGTGTAACAATATTTTGGCAGAAATGCGATATAATATTAATAAGTATGTTTTCTTTAGTGTGTAATTGCCTGAAAATAAGAGTCGTGTTTTTGTTAGAATGAGACGTTTATGTCTACATAGGGAGCAGGTCCTCTTCGTGGAGTCCGCCATGTTGCTCCACCATGTTTCCCCTTACCAAAGAGAAGTTTATCTAAGTGTGCTATTAGTATACTTCTATTAAATTTAAAATAAAAGAGTATACTTTCAGTTTACTTTTTATGTACTTATCAGATATATTTAACAAAAGTATACGTAAGTTTACTTGGCTTACACTGACAAGTATACAGAAAAGTCTAAATATACTTGGCTTATACTACTACTATACTACTTAACCTTTTGATCAAGAAATACTTAATAAAAGTATATTAATAATTCATCTTGCCTTATAGGCCTACAGAAAGGCATATACTTGGCTTGTTGTTGTGATTAATTTTGATAGAGTAGCCTAATCAGGTGTGTGAGTTTGTTAGTGGATATTTAGATGTGAATTTACTTCAATTCATCAAGATTTTTGTACGTTTTTGAATTCTCCATTCATCGTAGAGGCATTCGAGGAAAGCAAATTTTATTTTTTTTATCATCACACTATCAGTATACAGTACCTATAGTATAGCTTAGTACAATGTATATATGTTAACTAGTATTGTACTAAAAGTTTACTATTCTTAAAAGTATACTTTTTTAAACTAAAAAGAGTGCCAATTTAGTCCCAAGAAGTATTGAAGTAGTACACTAGTACATTGATATTAGTATATTTACGACATAAAATATACTTGGGAGAAATACACTCAAATTCTTCTCAAGTATACTTCATAAACTAAACATGAAGTATGCTACTTTTTCACAAGGGTCTACAGTAGCCCAGAACAGACAAACCAAACTTAACTTTTCCTGCTTGGGCTGGAGTCAATAACGTCACTCACTCCCGTCACCACCCCTCTCTCTCTCTCTTGCTTCACAACTCGCTTCCCACATCCACACACACTCTACGAACTGGCTCTGCTACAGATGGCTCTAGAAAGGGCCATTCAAGTTTTTGCGTCGGCCATCGTAGCTATCCAACACGCTTAGCACACGGGAGACAACCTTACCGCTAGATACCGCCAGATCCTACACACTGTTCCTTTAACTGCCATTTTTCCATGTCATCACCTGCCAGACAGAGTGGGATCTAGTGGCTGCCATGTCATTAGCTGATAGGAAATTGACTCCGACCCAAGCTGCCTTCTGGCACTAATGCTATTTAGATGAAATGTATAGCTTCATCAAATTCAAGCATTTCACGAAAAAAATATTGAGCACAATGTCAATTTTGATATTAAGCCTTTGACCCAGTAAGATATGTTGTCAAACCAACTCTTAAAGTTCTTCTCTCTCTACGATATGATTCTCAAGATTTACTCAACCAGTTGATTATGTAGAGCAGCTCTGCCTCATAGAAATGCTTTTACAACCACAACACCACACTATAAAATGTGACTAGAGATGTGAATGAGCACTTAAGACCAAAGTATTAACAGTTCCATAGTTGCACAGAAAAAGCCTAAGGCTCGGTTCCTAAGGGCAAATTAGCATTTAAATGAACTTTGAACGCAGCTTTAAAGGGAACAAAGATGACGTTAGCGTGAATGGATACATCTGTGAAAGCAGAATGGTGTGTGTAAAAACACACGGCAGCATGTTGGGTCCAACACAGCAGCTCGTCTGGCCACTCACGTCCCGCTCATCTTTCTCACCCGCCGTCAGATAAAAGAGGCTCAGCGGTGGCTGCTATCAGCGCTGACAGCTCTGGTCATGGCTGTGGCGTGTTGTGCTGCTGGGCCTGGTGGAGCTGCCCCAACCAGCGTACATCAAGCTGCCTGGTCCAGAATCTCCTGCACCACCACCTCTCCCTCTTTCCCCTCCCTACTTGCTATCCAGCAGGTCTGCATGGGCAGCTATCAATCTGCTATCTGGGAGGATTTCCAAACCATAATGGGGGGTCTGGAGGTCTTCCCCCAGAAAAAAATGAGTTTCCTGCATTCTGGTGACTTTTAAAGAATGAAAATAACAAAATAATAAGTAGCCTACACTGCAACAGCATTTTTCTCAGGAAAGAAGACTGAATCTCGCCCCTCTGGTGTGAATTTGTGTGAATCTCTGGTATAAACTAATATTTATCAGTTTTCATTCATCTTTTGCCCCTGCTTGAGTATTTCTCTCTCTTATGCTTGGGCCACACGGGGCACGTGAGCAGCGCCTGACGGCTGCCTCGCTGAACTACTGCGAGTCCACCGCGTTGGTTGTCCACACCGGCAGCATTTCTGCTGCTGCTGTCAGCTCTTTCTTTCTTCATAGAGTTTGCCTTTCATAATGGCCATTTCATTTCATTACAAATGTCATTTATATTTATTTTAGACAGAACAAGGTAAAGAAGTAATAATCCACAATTAAAGCCCTGTTCTTTATTCATTCATGGAATTCTGCAAGTCACTGCATTTCCTACAACACTAAACACTTCAGAATAAAAGCCTTGTGTTAACAAATGAAGGAATTCTGTTCACAGAAAAAAACGCTAAGGGCTTTTATTTTGAAGTGAAAGCAGAAAGTGTTAATTTAAAAATAAATCTTTACTTTTTTTCATGTCCATGACATATTCTACAAATACAGACATTGAAACTGCAGTATTGTTACTGATATGATGTCACTATACAGTCAATAGATCATTTTCACTGTCTGTTGTTGCTGTGAACCACTCGTAGCTCGCAGTAAAAATAGATGAGACATTGAATCTCTAGAAGAGACACAGCTGAGTCGCGTTGCTCACATGGGCTGTTTGGCTGCTCTAAACTGTTAACATGGACAGCGACATAGGAAACAACAGGTTCCGCAGCCGCCACGTGCCGCTGACGTTCCCTGTGTGGACTGGGCCTGAGATCTGTTATATCTAACGGCTTGCGCGACGCCACGTCGGCTTTTCGCTACGCCAAGCAAAGCCCGACTTTGGGTGCTGCACGCTGTGATGTGCGTTGAACCCAGCAGCGAGCGCAGCACTGTGTCGTGAGCAGGCTGCTCTCTTCTGCCGGGAAATGACATTTGGTGTAGCTCTTTATTGTCGTCTGGTTTGGAAACAGTAGAGCTTATACACACTATACAGCGCCAGAAACAGGTTGAGATAAGGAAAAGGAAAAAAAGTGTGAACATTTTCCATAAATCGCGAGAAATACGGGAGAACTGTGACCCCGGGAGGAAACCGTGAGCGTTGGCAAGTATGTTTTGTGTGTGTCTGATGAGACAGGACCCTCCTGGCTGCGATAAGCCAGAACCTCACCAAAGGTCTTTCAGCAACGATGACAGCCGCCGTTTTGTGTATCCAAGCGAGAGACGAGTCATTTGTGTTCACTTCTTCCTGGCCGGCGTCGCCGTGCTTTCTGCCAGCTTGTGCTTCTGGTGTGAATGCAGTCACATAGGATAATGCTGTCAGTGTAAACGTGTACTTACAGCTGCTTAACAAAGCAGAGAGAAGGAAGCCTACACGACATCCTGTTAGAGCGTACACACAACACCTTCCACAGCAGGCTCCTTTCATACTCTGGACACTTTGGTGGTCACAGTTTTGCTAACATACTGTAGATAAGATGCATTTCATGCAACCCCCCCCCCCCCCACCCTCCAAACCTGCAAAATTCATGCGCTTCAGCATATTTTTTTCAAAGTGCTCCAAAACCTGGAAAGTGGCTACATGCTTCAGGGTGAAAGATAATGTTCTGTAGGGCTTTGCAGGGAGCTGTACAATGAGCAAAAATACTCTACAAAATGGTTTCCTTTCTCCTCCCTGGTGTAAGGAAGAAAGGAAAGAACGGGGAAATGTGTGACAAAAGCACTTTTTTTTATAACAGAACGCACTGAAGCCGAAGATATTAAAGAAGTATGACCGACTGTGGTGTCCATATTCCTTCCTAAATCCACTAGCCTGTAGAATAGTTAAGCTCCATATTGACTGCGGTCTTTATCTATAATGTATATGGTCAATAAATATTCATCCACCTTGCTGGCAGGTTTTCCTGAGGGGGAAAATAACAGTGTGGAGTCCAAAGAAAAATAACACGCCTGCAAACACCACTCACCCCAGCATGTATATTCTGTCTGCTTCTGAGAACTTTCTGGAGACGTAGAGGTGCTCTTTGGTCCTTTCATGTCTTTACTTGGCCCTGTGAACAAGCTGGCCCGGCTTTGAAGGCATCACCACTGCAAAGGTGTTCTGTGTGATGAATGCTGAGAGAGAGAGAAAGAGTTCAGGGGCAGGAAATATAAACTTCACTTAGTGTATATCTGCATGTTTTAATGGTCCCTGGGGAGGCAGGGTTTAACCCTGTGGACCCTGTCTGCCTGAGGACCTCACGCAATTTGTGTCAAAAATTACAGTCCAGTAATTCTCTGCTGTTTCTCTCATGTCCGCTGAGGCTCTAAATCAGAAAATGTCATATTTTTCTTCATTATCAAAAGTAATCCTTTTTCATTGTTGTCCACTTTTATGGGTTGTACACATGTTTACAACTAATACAGCATGACTTTGAATGATGCAGAGTCGCAAATATGTAAAAAAAAAAAAAAAAAAGGTTTATTGCCATATTTTTCATTCATATAATTAAAAAAAATGTTTTTAGTGTAATTGAACACAATTGTAATGTGTAGGGAAGCACCACTGGGACCATTTGACCCCCTCAAATCCGGCTCTTTACTTTAACCATCCCTAATCAGAAGCACTATCTACATTTAATAAATGGTTTGTTACACTCTAATACAGTTGTACACAGATATAAGCACATTTATAAGTGTTTATTAATATACCGTGTTTGTCAATAAATATTACATCTTCTATGAAGACATATTTTATATTATTACAGCTGAGATTTACTATATTTTCATCCATTATATGTTTATACACCAGCCTCCACTTATGGGTGTCTAAATAAAGTGTAACCATGAAAATAGAAAAAAAACAAACAATGGGAATGATAAAAATATTTTTTCCTGAAACGTGACTTGCGATTTTTAGGTTGTAGCAGCTCAGTTTTAAAGTTAGAGTGAACATAAAGAATTCATTGGTACCAACCATGTCATACTGTATTGTCTTTTTTGGTGAGGAAAAACTGGCATGGCCATTTTCAAATGGGTCCATGTGAATGTAAATGGGTTCTATGGGTACCCACGAGTCTCCCCTTTACAGACATGCCCACTTTATGACCATCACATGCAGTTTGGGGCAAGTCAGAGTCAAGTCAGCACACTGACACACTGACAGCTGTTGTTGCCTGTTGGGCTGCAGTTTGACATGTTCTGATTGGAGCATATTGTTTTATGCTAAATGCAGTACCTGTGAGGGTTTCTGGACAATATCTGTCATTGTTTTGTGTTGTCAATTGATTTACAATAATTAATATATACATACATTTGCATAAAGCAGCATATTTGTCCACTCCCATGTTGATAAGGGTATTAAATACTTGGCAAATCTCCCTTTAAGGTACATTTTGAACAGATAAAAGATGTGCGATTAATTTCCGATGAATCGTGATGAACTATTTTAATCTATTAACAGCCCTACTGTAAATTTAGAGAGGAAGAATTGAGTAGAGCAGCGTCAGGAGGGTTCAGAAGGGTTAATGAGGCCGTGTGTTCGACTGAGGACAAAGAGGAAGGTTCAGCTGAGGAAGTTGCAGCGTCACAAGATCTGCAGAGCTCAGCAGCAGTCTAGGAGGAAGTCTGTTATCTCAGACTTGTCCAGGTCTTATGGGACTAATTAATTAAAGTTGTGCATGTTTTGCTACTGACAAGACAGAGAAGAGATGGAGGGAAGACTGGGAGAGAAAAACAGAAGGAGAGCAGAGAGGAATTGAAGGCTGTCTCAGGAGAATCCTGCCTGCATAATGACATGCATGCCTCTTTCTGAGCCTCACCAGCATCCCTCAGCTGCTTCTCTCAGAGGTGATTGTAACGAGGCAAAGGGAATTATTGATAAACCCGGGTTCTGTATGGAGTTGTTGTGTTTGCCAGAACATGAGTATAGCTCATACCAATACCACCCGCTGCCTTCCACGCTGCCACCATGAGCACCATCATTAGCACAACGCCGTTACAAATGAGCGGGGACCAGAATCACAGTTGGGAAGGGATTTCTAGAAACATTACTTACCCAGGGATCAATTTTGCGTGTGATTAAACACAGTTAACTAATTATGGCGACAGCATGAGTTATGATTATGGGAAAATGATACGAATTACAACACGGCAGAGTAAAAACCTCCGGCTCTGATTTATCTGGAGCGAGATCATTTGGGGGCCCGAAGAGAAAAATGGTATTAGCAGACGCAAAACATATTAATGCACGGCTGACGAACATCCTACCGAAAAGCATCCGTCATCATCGCGTTAATGTTGCAGGACGTTCAGTGGAAACGCTGAAGAGGAAGAATGATAACCGGTATCGCTATCGGTCACTTCTCAGGGAAAATAATGAATTTGTATCTACTGGGTTAAAGCTTAGCTTTGTCTTTAGCAGACTTCAGTAACACAGATAAAGAATGAACAGAATCACAGAAAGGGATTCACAGTTATGGCTAAAATCGTAATCAGGATCATGTTTCTCAATATTGGTAGGTTGCACAGAGTTCATTCAGCAACTTCTTGACTACAACTGTGCCAAATCAGATATGAATAACACAAAGCACATAGATTCTACAAAGGTTTTAGTGAGGATAGGACCAGGAGGACTCTCCACTGGGCCACTTGGATACCCAAAGTGTGCCAAATGGGTTTTCTACCTCTTGAAAGGGAATCTGGCTCTAAAATACTCCTGATATCCACTACAGGAGGCTCTGTGCACACAATGGAGCCTTTGGCCATGACATTTACCCTCATCACATTCTACCATTGTGCACAGTATAAAATCATTAAAAAAAAAACACTAAATTGTATAATTTTAACTCCAAATGGAGTAGTTTTGTTATAATAATGAAATATGATCATGTAAAAGTTAGATAATAACAAATAATATCAATAACAATGTAAATAATATAACTAAAACAAATCCAAAGTCAAGTATGTTACATTCAATATAAAAACGGTCAAAAATATTATAAAGTAAAAATACAATTTCTCGTTTCTTGATTTTGTAACTAAAATATTGAAATCATTGCCAAACAAACATTGTTTGTACAAAATACACGTGGAGTGTTGTTTTAGTAGCGTTAAGGCCTCGTCTTCTAGAAACCATTCGGGAAAAAGCCCACCACAGCATTTTGGGAAGTCCTTAAAGGCAGTATTTTAACACACAGCTCAGCTGAACCTGGTACCGGGTTTGTAGGGTAGAAGAGGTTAAGTTCAGATAACTAAAACTACTTGGATGGACTGGCAGGAGACGGATGCAAACTGCAGTTTCATGTCAAAATCAGACACTTTGTATGCCCAACTCTCCATGGATCCTTCTCTTTTTTTACACTATATATATATATATATATTCCCAGTAATACTAAGCCTCTTTTCCATACACAGGTGCTGGCTTGGCTTGACTCGGTTTACATCTCCATTACAACAGGGCTAACTTGCTTGAAGGTGTGTGTAACCACGGCTGTGACTAGTGGTCAAAGGAGCGTCTGTATTATGGTGGATAAACACATTCCATTTCCTATCTTCTTCGCAATAAAAGTCCCCCGTTATTTTTTGCTGCTTGTACCCTGCAGAAGGCCCAATCCCAATGTCCACACTCACGGATTCACGGACTTTAAGGCGTGTCCTCTCAAAGTCTGTGAGGGTTTAGGTTCTGTTTCACTGTCAAATCGCCAGGAGCATGAGGGCTCTCACATACAGTTTGAGCCCTTTATGACCATTTTCCGTAAGCCTGCATTTCTGCAGACTTTGCCTGAGGGAATTACCCACAATTCATAGCTTTGTGATGTTAAACACAGGGCTACCAGAGGAAGCCTGGAGGGAAGATGGTACATAAAAAAGGAATGCAAGCATAGGTGATATTTTACACCTGGTATTCATCAAGCACCTCTTTTCATTTAGCTTTTTCCGTTTTTGACAAAAAATAGTAAATTGATTATTTGATAACAAGTATACCTCTTGAAAGACACAAGCCTGGAAGACATTCAAATCAGGCAGTAAAAAACATAAAATAAAAACCCACAATTATCATCGTCACAGTAACGTGATATGTAACCGCAAAGTGCTGTCCCATTCATATTTATACCATTTCAAGCCCTAGCAGCTTCTCACACTCACACCATTTACCAGGTGACGTCAGTCTATTCCCTGAGGGTTCAGGGCTGAAGGTCTTATGGAGGACATCGGGATTAGGCCGTAGACTTGTTTTTATTGAAGAATTGCTGCTAACAAAGCTCTGCTAAATCGGTGATACAAGGCAAAACAAGGCTCACTGCTTGACCCCCTGCTAAAGTAGGGCCAAAGGTTTTGCCCTTTTGGAAAAATTTCAAAACTTTTGGGTACCCTAGACCCTAGACCACACTGTCAACCAGCATACCAAATTTGAAGTTCCTAAGTTGAATAGTTTTCGAGTTCTGCTCCAGAAACTAAAGTGTGACAGACGGACACGCAAAGCGCTATATACCCCCAACCATCTTGTCATGGGGGTATAAAAAGCATTTCATTTCCTATAAATTCTTCACAGTAAAAGTCCCCCATTACTTTTTATTTAAAAGCTTTTATTATGAAGCAGGAAAGTCAGAAAATGTTGGGTTTTCATCAGCAGCAACTTAACACGGCTTCTATACAGCTGAAAGTACAAACAGGGACACAAGAGAGAAACTAAACTTCAAACCACAGGGATTCAGTGAGAAGCTACAGAAGTACTGACAGCTGAACACACAGAGACTTAAAAATGTCTCTCTGGTCTCCTGCATACACATGAGTTGAGTCTCACAACACACGCTTGTTTGAGGGGGAGAAGGGGGGTCATTACGTGTTGGCGGTGGTCGGTGAGATGTCACCATAACCTGCTTGGAGGCGGTTGGGCACATTTTGGCCCGACTCCGGAGATAGACCATCTTGGGGACGGTGCGGCACAAATCTGCACGCTAAATCTATTAATGGAAACGCAAATGAGCGCGGCATGGTTTGACTCTGCACGGCCAATATGGGCCCAACTCATAAACACGGTAAGCATGACCCCCATTTGAAGGCACCAGATGGTTGAACCCTTCTTGGACAAGGGAATGGGGGGTTTCATCCTGGGAGGTTTCACAAGGAATCTAAGTACATGAAATGAAACCACCCCCAATTCTTTTGGAGATGGTTTATTGAGGGCTCAACATGGCTACAAACTGCATTGTCCTCATCACTGCTCTCCTGACAGATAAAGTAGAGGATTCGGCTGAAAAAAGCAACAATCTCCTCAGCTTGTTAGTAGTGTTTGGCAGTTTTCTATGCAATGTTCTCCCTCTGCTGCTGCTGCTGTTGCTGCTTTGCCATTCATGGTGGACTGCACACTTCAAAGTAGAGGCAGTGTATCCATGCAGGATCATACATAAAGTTTAAGCCTCGAGCAAATGTAAAAGTTCAGTTTTTAGAGCAGAGGGTGGGGGGCCTGTGTGGCCTGTTTTTGTCTTCCTAAGCCTTTGAACGCCATTGTTCTCCTTTGCAAATAATATTTAATGAATGCCTTTGCTTTTGACTGTAATGAATAATTCAGTCTCTGTTGCTATAGTTCTCTATGGCTGAGTGGCAGAATAGTGGCTGTCAGAGGAAGTAAACAACTTGAAACGGAGGCCCTAAAAGCCTCTACCCAGGGGACGCGGGGATGTTTAGTTGGAGGGGTGGCCGACTGTTGCCACGCTGTCGCCTGATAAATGCTAAGTGTTTACATTGTTTTGAGCTGGATTCAGAGATGTGAAATCTGCAGGGCATATCAAAGGCACATTCAAAGTTGATGTTTCCCTCTGAAGTCAGCGCATGTGAAACAAGCTGGAATCTAATAAATACAGTATTTACTTGTTATTCATGAGGAGCAGCACACGGACACAAAACTGCCAGGATCCTCAGAGTCATTATGCATGAGAAGTAGTGTGTGTCTGTTTTTTTTTTACATTCAGTCAATCCAGACTGACCATACCTGCATATGTTTTACTCTAGATTTAAAGGGGACATATCGTGCTCATTTCCAGGTTTATACTTGTACTCTGGTTTTCCTCTGGAACCTGTTTACATGCTTTAATGTTCAATAAAACACACTATTTTTCCCATTTTTAGACATTTGTCTGTCGAAATATACCTGTATTCAGCCTCTGTTTGAAAACGCACCGTTTTAGCACCTGTCTCTTTAAAGGTCCCATATTGTAAAAAGTGACATTTTCATGTCTTTTATATTATATAGCAGGTTTAAGTGATATATAAATACTGTGAAAGTATTGAAACGCTCAATCCACAGAGAAATACACACAGCCCGTATTCAGAAACTGAGCTTTTGTAACAAGCCGTTCGGATTTCTGTCCATTTGTGATGTCACAAATATACAATATTTAGATCATTACACAGTTTTAAAAGTAAACATTCTAAATGTGTCCCAGTTTATTTCCTGTTGCAGTGTATGTGAGTGACATCAGCTGACAGGACGTAAACATGAACCGAAGCCGTTGCCTAGCAACGCAATTCCGTTGCAATTCCGTTGAAATGGACTAAAACAGAGCGTTTCAGACATGACATCTATTGCACGTCTGTCCAACCTGGAAGGGGGATCCCTCCTCTGTTGCTCTTTCCTGAGGTTTCTGTCATTTTTTTTCGTTAAGTTTTTCCTTATCCGATGACAGAGTGGTACTGTAAAGGACAGAGGGTGTCGTATCCTGTACAGATTGAAAAGCCCCCCGAGGAAAATTTGTGATTTGTAATTTTGAATGATAGAACAATATACCACCATGACCACAGACGGTAATTGATAACAGCCTGGATAGGGAGGCACATTTCTTATTAGAGGCTAATAGGTTCCATATATCCAGTCACTACTCAGTATCTCCAACAATGTCCGCAATTTACGTTTTAGCAAAGTCATTAGTACGGTTATTCCAAAAGTCTGCAGCTCCTTTGGAGGACTGGAGTTGCAAAAGATGCTAAAAAACCCCTCAAAACTCCACACCCTCATTCCCTTACCCTGCTTTAATAATCCATTACAAGTGACAGTTTCTGATCACTGCACCTGCTTCTGAAT
>CAKAOI010030143.1:0-26243 GCA_916701655.1 Sebastiscus albofasciatus | reverse complement strand
TCAGAGGATGGATGGATCAAACTAGAGACCTAGAGCATTTAGAGGATGGATGGATCAAACTAGAGACCTAGAGCATTCAGAGGATGGATGGATCAGACTAGAGACCTAGAGCATTCAGAGGATGGATGGATCAGACTAGAGACCTAGAGCATTCAGAGGATGGATGGCCTTCCTAGCTACATTGACAGTTTACACAACAAAAGTGCTCGCCATCCAATCACCGAAAAAATGCAAATCTTGCAGAAATCTCCAAATGTCAAATGTTTTTGAAACCAAACCACAGCATGGCTTTTTCTATGGTGTTCCTCAAGGTTTTGGTGTCTTAATGTCATATTTTAGAGGGATTATTTAGCATTTTAATAGATTCTCGACTGGTAAAAAATGGTTAAATTTAGCACCAAATTTGTGTACAAATGGTATCAACTCAAAAATGCTGCAACAACTTATGATACATAAATGAGCATGGGGATGGCCATCATATACTTCTATTGTAATGTTCTAAAGCCTCATACACCTTCAACATTTATTTCAATTCATGAATTATCTTTTTATTTCTGATTAATGACTAGAACAACTTGACACACAGTGTTAAACTGCATCTCAACTTAATCTTCAGGTTTACAGCTTTCAGATGATGTACACCACTTCTATACTACTGACCTGCTATCTCCCACTAAAGACCCCCTGTCCTCCCCTAAAAATGACAAAAAGGGGTCTATGAAAAAGAGAGTGGGAGTGGAAGGTCAGCCCTCTACTTTCAGTCATACTCATGTGCTCTCTCACATAGTTATAAAACATCAAATTTCAATGTAATCAAGGATTTAGCATTTTTTGTGTGTGTGTCAGTGGTGAAAGTAGGCCGGTACGGTCCAGTACTCAGTACCACTAAAAGATTTAGTGCCGGTATGCAGTATCGGGAAGAGGGGACAGCAGCTGCCTGCCAAATCTCACATACAACCCATCACTCATGATCGCATTTCCAACAAGAAAACACATCTGCTAACATCAGGTCAACATACAGTTAACTCTGCCAAGGAGGTTCTGTTCTCAGTTCGGTTTGTCTGTACACGCATTCAGGTTTTTTCAGACGGGGAGTGACACTCCGCCTGCGTAATCGCTTGGATCCGCGGGGTCTGACTGTGCTCCTCATTAAGACAAGCACTCCACGAGTAAACGCCAGGCGCTATGTGAGGCTACCATGGAAACGGTATCTGTGCACTACTGTTGGCTATGTATCCCTTCCGTTATAACTGTGTGGTGTATCAATTAATTAGGGATGTACCGATAATGGATCGGATACCGGGCCAATACTGACTCAAAAAGCTGGATCAGATATCGGTGACAATGGGGCCAATCTATTCAATTCAGTTTTATGTTCTCTTCTTTTTTTTTAGGTTTTGACCAATTTGTTGCTGCATTAAACAGGTTTACTCCTGAATTTTAATTCCTTTTAATTTTGAATATATTTTAACAAATTACTGGTGTGCAATTTATTATTTTGATAATAAATAACAATTCAGTAAATCTATATCTATGTATTTATTTTAGTCAAGTCTGATGTTGCCTTACATATGAATGAATGATACCAGTCACTTCCACACAGTGAGGCATACAGTTTGCTAATTACACCCTGGTATCGGTTCGGTACTCGGTATCGGCCGATACCCAAAGCCCAGGTATCACTATCGGTATCGAGACTGAAATATATCAAATATCCCTAATCACAGCTTGATTCGTTGACATGTATCAATGCTGTTTCACTTTCATCAACATTGTAGGATAGGGCATTTGTGCTGCATTCATGTGGTGGCGGAATAATCAGAAATACGAGTTTCCGACTGGTAAATTTCACGTGAATGCTCAAAACTAGAAAACGTGTTGTCAACATTTACAAATAATTCTGCAGCACTTTCACCATTTAAAAGAATCATTTGCTATACATGATGTCAAGTGTTTCTAATGTCGTTCTCCACCATACAGGCATTGGTTCGTGTGTTCAGGGATGCATGAAGCTGGGGTGGGAGGAGAACAATATCAAGAGATGACGGTCGGGGTAGCCGAGTAGTACCGGCAACTTCAGTCTACTTTTACCCCTGGTGTGTTTCCATTTTACTTAGTTATGCAACTCCACAGGAAACGTTTAACAGCTGCCACATAACATGCTTGAACCTAATTGCAGCATGCAGCTGTGTTCTGCATGGAGGTATAGAATTACAGCAATGATGATGATGTGTTTTCCATTTGACAAAAAACAGTTACTGTAAAAAAAAAAAAAATACTTTTTTAAGGTTTTGTGTCTGTATGTTCATATATCTGCCTCTTTTACAATCTCTTTTTATCTCTGATAATTGGTGCAAAATAGCTGCTGCAGAAAAGGCAGTCGTCTTAGTAACTCACACCAGCTTTATGACTATACTACTTGATGTAACAATTTGAAAAACTACACAAATCTCCCCATCTTACGGCGTGGACACACATACAACGTCAGCAGCGGGTGGCGGCTGCGTTACCTGTTGTTTTTTATTTCGTAATCCATGTTAACAGGTTAGAGCAGCCACACTGCCCGCGTGAGACTCACTCTGCGTCTCTTTTATAGAATAGAGGTCTCACAGCAGCAACAGACAGTGAAGGTGATTTATTGACAGTATATTATATAACATCATATCAACTACATTAATACAGTTTACATGTCTAGACATCTGTAGAATATGTCACAGACAGTGAAGGTGATCTATTGACTGTATATTAACTTCATACCAACAAGACTTTACTACAGTTTCCAGGTCTATCTGTAGAATATGTTATGGAGATGAAAAAAAGTAAAGACTTATTTTTAAATCAACACTTCCTGCTTTCATTTCGAAATAAAAGTCCTCAAGCATTTTTTTCTGTGGACAGAATTCCTTCATTTGTTAACACAAGGCTTTTATTCTGAAATATGTGCCGGACAGTGTTCTAGAACATAGAGTGATTTGGAGAGCTCCATGAATGAATATAGTATGGAGTTTTAATTGTGGATTATTACTATTATTTACAAATTACCACACAGTCCTTACCCTTTTTTGTCTTAAATTTATATAAATCACATTTATCATGAAGTTAAATGGCCATTAAAAGGCAAACTCTATGTAGAAAGAAAGGGCTGACAGTAGCAGCAGAAACGCAGCCGACACGCAGCTGGTGTGAACACCCGACAAGTGTATTACGCAGCCACCACACCACGCAGCCGTCACGCACTCCTGACGTTGTATGTGTGCCCCAGGCTTTAACTGTAACTGATAGATGCATCTTCCAATTGCAAGCCAATATATGTGGGCAGGCACATCACCTCCACTGTTTTAGGGTGGTGTCAGAGAAAATAAACTGATTCCATGTTCTAAATATCTGGTTTTCATCTGCATTATGTTGAACTCAGTAACACTTATCTGGGAACGCTGCCATAGCTCTTCTCCCCATCAATCCAGAATCCAATGGGGAAAATAATTATTAGCTACTTTTTTTCATTTCACTCTTACTGAACTATAAAAACAACCTACAATCAGGCTGTTTACAGTAAGTTGTAGTTGTTTTGCTTAAACATAAAGCCTTTTTGTTTGTGTTCAAAACGTGACATTTCATTCAGTTTTACAAGTTTCACTTTCACTTCTACAATGTAGTAGGCGTAGTACAGCTTCATAAATGGAACTTTTCCATCTTTAACCACAAGGTCATTCTCTTTGTCAGGACGGCCAAGTGGCCATTGTTGATGGTTACCATATAACAGTTTCCTCAAGGCTGCACACATCCAGCATCTGTTATGAAGTGTTTTGTCTCATCATAAATTTTGTATTATAGATTATGACATGAGAATTGAGAAATCTGATTATTATTAGTTATATTCAATTAATTCAACTTCAATTTATCATCAGTTTAGTATGTGTAACCTCTAAATGATACAACTCCCTTAAATGTGCCCATATTTTTCATTAACCAGATGCCTCGAGGAAAACTGTTCAGAATTAATGTGCTGGCAATGTTCCATTTTAGCCACATACCAACAAAATGACTTTGTAATAGGATTTTATGCCCAAGGTGGCAATAAAGTCTAATGAGGAACAGCAGTCCTTGAAAACATAACTGATCATTTGCTTACTACAACATAACATTGCAAAACTATAAGGCCCCCTTATCCTGTGTACTGCCATTGTGAAAAAGAATCCCTTTGCATCAATGGTGTCGGGGTCTGTGTTCACTGTTTACTGCAGGTGGAGAGAGTTGAATTTGTTCCCCAAAATCAAGGTGAATCATTGGAAACAGATTTTAATGTAATTGTAAGTGTCAGCCAAAAGGGTCAGACTCACCTGAGACGAGACACGTTTCCTCACATGCGTCCAAGGTCTCGAAATTGTTGGCGTTTCCCCCGCAGCCTCCATATTCAAACAGCTCACAGTGCCCTGTGTCCACATTGAAGAAGAATCGGTCCTTAATGGCCTTGCAAGGCCCTGGCTCGTCCTTCAGGGCACACAACTCGTTGAAGATGAAGAGCTCGGGTTGAGCTCCATCTGTTGAGGTGGGATAGAAAGACAACTTTTAGTACTCTGCTTCGTGTGGCGCTCTGGGAAGAAATTAGGTCACAACATCAAACTCTAACCTCGGGCTTTGAGATAAGGCAAAGTTGCATGACAGTATAATTTCTAAAAGATTCCAGTGTATGGTTTAACAGCTCACTGTTTTTAGAGACTCTGTAGCAGAGGGAGACAGTGTGAAGGATGTGTTAACGGCAAAGTATGAGTTGTGTGACCTGACTGAACATTTAGACTGAATAATGGGAAGTCAGGAAAGACACTACACTACTTCTATTTTTAAAAAAAATATAAAATAAGTTAAAATACAACTTATTTTGTAGACACAAGCCTAGAGGTGTTTTTTTTTCTGTACTTGTACTGAAATTATGGCAACATCAGTATATTGTGAATTGTGGCCCCCCTCTAGGTTCCATGGTGGAGAGGAGGTTGTGTTGCTCTGGCTCTACCTATCTGGCGTGGAGAGGAGGTTGTGTTGCTCTGGCTCTACCTATCTGGCGTGGAGAGGAGGTTGTGTTGCTCTGGCTCTATCTATCTGGTGTGGAGAGGAGGTTGTGTTGCTCTGGCTCTATCCATCTATCTAGTTGCTTGACATGACATCCTCCTGGATCCACCTTCTCACATACAGTATGTTCACATCATATGTATTCATTTATGTAATATATTGTCTATGTTGTATTTTCATTATGTTGTTATTCTGTATACACAGCATCCATTGCACGTCTGTCCATCCTGGAAGGGGAATTTTTTCTTCTTTCCGTGATAAAAGGCTTTTATTGGTTAAGTTTTTCCTCATCCCATGAGAGGATCCTACTGTAAAGGACACAGGGTGTCGTATCCCCCCCCAGTACATACAAGTCGATCCACGCAGGTGGCTGGCAGCTGGCAGGAGAACAGATTTGAAAGTGCCTACTACATACTACTAACGAACACAGTATGAAGTATACAGTACATACTGCATTCCTCAGTAGTATGCAGTATACAGTACATACTGCATACTGTGTTCCTCAGTAGTATGTAGTATGAAACAGTGAAAGGGATTTATTTTGCAGTATGCTAGACCAGGCGTTAGCCTTTAAACCAGCTCTTAAAGCACTGGACAAAAAAACAAACTCCTACCACCATTACAATATTATCGAAAAATACAACTTAGATTATTTTTGATTGTGACCAATGTTTGTTTACTTTATAAGATACTACATGGTTTAAATCATTTATTCTAACAGCGCATAATGAAGTGAGACAAACAGGATCATCAACGAGGGGAGACGGGAAATATAAAACAATTATTGACAAAATTTACTCAAACTGCTTTTTCAGTTCCAGCAACTAAACAGAGGACTGATCTCCCTCCAGATATTATAGACATGTTAAAAAGAGTCATGTTGTCTCAGTAGGTATCTCTCTGCCCCGTCAGAGGAGGCTCTTTCCCTCTCCACTGCCTTTTGCTCTGTAGCCGGTCTGTGTATGTGACTGGCCGGCTCTCTCGAGAGCTACTTCCGCCTGTCCTATCAGCACAGCAGTCAACAAACAGTCCCTCTGCCAGGCGAGGTAATGAGGGCAGCTCACCACTACAACCTGCCCTCCGCTAAAAGCCGTCCAATTCTAATTTAAAACCAGAGATTGGGGACACCAACCAAATACTCCCAATCTCCTTCCTTCCACACGACCGGTGGTATTGGTATTGCATGTTGGAGGTGGAGCTTCCTTGCAGAGGATGTGCTGTTTTTTTTATTTACATTCTTATTGTCTTGTCTGATAAGCAGTAGAAGATTGGGTCATCTAGCAGGGGAGAAATTATACAGTGACACAGAACTGGGTCTCCAACTAGTACCCAACCCCATTTTGGCTATGTACTGTAAACACACCACATTGCCGATCCTCATTAAACAAACTTTACAGAGATCTAATGACAAATTGAGAATGTTGCTCTCCTCTTTGTCATTGGATGCCTCAAGCTATCAGAATTGTCTCCTTTGGAGGGAAAAAATACAGACGTGGTGCAGACTGGTCTTGTAAATAAGAATGTTCAATAAGCCAGACTTTGGCTGCCCAAGGAGAGGGAAAAAAAACAGTATCCTTCTATTGATTGCTGCTCTTCTTGTCTGAGACAGACCAAAGTACAATAAGCCGGGTGTTCTTCAATCACTCGTGTCCAATATCTAGACAGAGCCATTGTCAGGCCGTCCAAAATAAACACATCCAAACAAAAATGTTAAGAGCCAAACTAAAAGATTTTCTCTGCAGGGAAACGAGAAATGGTCCTTGGAGAACATACACAGACACATGCAAACTTGCACACCCTCATAGACATTTGCTTGCACTCGCAAAGTAACGGCCCGCAGGCAGGCCCAGCCGCTATCGTGTCTTTCAGAGGTTGTTGCGGGCTGAGTTTTCAAACTGGATGAAGATACTGAAGATACCCTGTCCTTTTACGTCTGACCTCAAGATTCCCGTTAATTTTATAATGGACACTTGTGTTGTGATATTTAAACAAACCATCCATCAACAAGAAAGAAAAAGCCTCTTGTCTACGAGACCGGTCTCTTAAAAGAGCTACAACCAGCTCACAGCAGCTTCTTTGAGGCAAGGTAGCAACGCCAACAGACGCGATAATAACGCATTAACTAAGTTCTTTAATGGATTAACGCAGCTTGTGATTTTTAGGTTGTAGAAGACTCAATTTTAAAAGTGTGATGATACTAGTATCATATGAAACTAGACAAACCTGAGGAATCTATCAGTACCAACCAGGTCATAGTAGTTTGCCGCAAAGCAAAGAAAAAGGCGAGGAAAAACTGTCATGGCCATTTTCAAAGGGGTCCCTTGACCTCTGACCTCCCACGAGTCTCCCCTTTACAGACATGCCCACTTATAATTACATGAGGTTTGGGGCGCAAAGCATGCGTGCTTTTTTAATACAACCACAAACTAGAGACCTAGAGCATTCAGAGGATGGATGGATCAAACTAGAGACCTAGAGCATTCAGAGGATGGATGGATCAAACTAGAGACCTAGAGCATTCAGAGGATGGATGGATCAAACTAGAGACCTAGAGCATTCAGAGGCTGGATGGATCAGACTAGAGACCTAGAGCATTCAGAGGATGGATGGCTTTCCTAACTAAATTGACAATAAGGGGGTTCCTGAGCAGTTTCGCAAACAAGTACTCGCCATCTAGCCACAAATTTATACCATCAGGTTCTACGCTCTTATACACTTTCACAATTTATTTTAATTGATTTATTAATTAATTAATTAATCTTTTATTTCTTATTAGTGACTAGAACAACGTAACCCACAGTGCTGAGCTGCATCTCAAATTAATCTGCAGGTTCCAGCTTTCAGATGATGTACACCACTTCTATGTGACATATACTGCTGACTTTTTATCAACCCCAACATCCCGTCATCATCCTGTCTCTACCCCTCTAATGCAATTTAAATACTGTTTGGGGACCCCCATATGCAGAAATATTCAAATACATAATTTTAGAATAGGTGAAAATAACACATTTATACTGCATTCAAAAAACTGCATGGTTTTTGCCCCAAACTGCATGTGATTATCATTAAGGGGGCATGTCTGTAAAGAGGAGACTCGTTGGTACCCATAGAACCCATTTACATTCACTGATCTGGAGGTCAGAGATCGCGATCCCCTTTGAATATTGCCATACCAGTTTTTCCTCAACAAAAATTAGCATATCTTTGTAGCGTTCATTAGTGATCTTCCCGACAAGCTAGCAGTGTTGTTCAGTTTTCTCTTGTTTGTTCCCAATGCATGCGGAATTAGTCGCACTCTTGTAGGCTAATATTTGTTAGAGACGACTTTAGGAAGCACTTATGCAATAACAAGTATTTTTAAATTAATAATTGCTTAGCTTTTTGTTCAAATTAGCTTCACAATGCATAATGTAGTTTGCAGACCAGACATTAATATTTAAAGTAAACTGGGTTAGAAAAACAACAGATTTGCATATCCCTCTCGCAACGGCTCTGAATGCAAAAAGCCTTTCTGAGAAATCCACAAATCCATGCAAAGCTCCAAATCTGTCATCAAGAATCCTCCATGTTGTTGAACAGACGGTAAACAAATATAGTCCTACTCACACAATGCATCAGCAAAACCCTTGGAAGCCAACCAACCAATCAACCAGCTCCTTGAAATGTAGACCGTGCTGAATAGAGAAACGGATTTCAGAGGCATCAAATTTCCATTGGCAGCTCGTCTCCTGAGTATTGCTGACGGGTTCAGTTTGGCCAAGATTTGCACACACACTCACACATTTGGATAAAGATCTGAGTTGCTCAACATGCACTGTGCCAAGCACCTCTGTAATTCCCACGATGGGCAGGTTGAGTCGGTTTGAGGCCCAGTCCCAGCTTGTTTAATATATCAAAAGATTATCGTGTATCTCCATTTCTAGGTATTTTGGCAAAGTACAAACTGTACAGCAGCCATGGAGCAGCAAACAACAAAACACAGCCCATTATTGATGACTCAGCAAAAAACAAAACAACAAAGAGCACACACCGTTACCAGGATGACAGTGAGGCATGATGTACTAATAAAACAGCTGGAGAAAATGAGACGAGATGTAGATGGAAACACAGAGAAAGAGCAGAGTAATGCCACGGTGTTGACAGCTCCCATTGGTTCTGTCATCTGCAGCTCTAACTATATGGCTTTACACTCCATTTGAGACAATTACTTCTATGCTTTCTTATGGGGATCCTTCTCAACATTTTCCCATGCTGTGTAATTGAGAAGGAAACAGTAGAAAAAGTAAAAAGGTATGCATAAAACAATAAAATCAAGCAATGAAAAGAAATGATGACGGCTAAGGTGGAGTGAGAAGAAACCTGTGCCAGTGACTGATACTACTACATTCTAATGTGTACTCATCATTAAGGAACAAAACACCATTCTCATGATCTAATTCAGCAATTCCGAGGTATTCATTATGTCTGATTAGGTAGGTATTACAGTAACTACAAAAACTGGTGAAGCAGAAATAGTAGTGTTTAAAGAGCATAGATGTGGATTTTATTTTCCATCTCTCCTGAAATAAATGTTGAAATAGTGTCATTTCTAAACCAAAAATAACAAAACTCTTTTAGACATGTTTCATCAACATTTTATCCCAATACATGTTGGCGATGTATATATATATATATACTGATATACAATTTTTAGGTTGTAGTGGGTTCATTTTTAAAGCTCCCTCCAGGTCGGGGTGGAGGATGCAGTCCTCTGCCTCTGACACCGGGCTCACTTGCACCTTGACAAGGGAGGTGGCACAGTCACAATCCTGTTTCTTGACTTCTCCAGCGCCTTCAACACCATCCAGCCCCTTGTACTACAATACAAGCTGGCCAGGATGCAAGTGGACCCACACCTGGTGACCTGGGTCACGGACTACCTCACCGGCAGACACAGTATGTCAGGTTGAAGGACATCACATCTGACACTGTAGTCAGCAACACCGGTGCTCCACAGGGACTGTACTGGCCCCCCTTCTCTTCACCCTCTACACGACAGACTTCAACTACATCTCTGAGTTGTGTCACATCCAGAAGTTCGCCGACGACACGGCCATTATGGGATGTTTTAAGGGTTCTCAGGAGGAGTACAGGAACCTGGTGGAGGACTTCGTCGCCTGGTGTCACTCCAACCACCAAAAACCAAAGAGATGGTCATAGACTTCAGGAAGTCTAGACCACCCCCAACCCAGTCCAGATTGATGGGGACGGGGTGGAGGTCGTGGGTACCTACAAGTTAGTTGTTTTCCTACGGTGAACTGGCTTCCTGTGTAAAATGCTCATCAATAGTCAAGTTAGTCACCACAGTTGGTGGTCATTCCTTTAATGACTCACTCCGCTAAATGGTGCATGAAGCGAAGGGTACAAGTTCCATTAAATAAAAGTGATGTTGGATTGCGACACTTGGTCAGAGGTATTAACTTTGCCGGAGTAGATAGGCCTGCAATGTAAGAAACGCTGTCAGTGTTTATCAGAGCCATGCCCTGAGGCCAGTGGACAAAGGGCTGAGGGTGAGTCACAGCCCATCCCAACATTTTACAGTTCAACTCAGAACAAATGAGGCTACCTTCACTTTCTCTATTTGTGTTCCTCTGTGTGTGTGTGTGAGACAGAGCATGTATTTAATTATTATTATTTTTTTTTTAATATATAGGTTTCAAGGGTGTCATTCTATTTTTGAGAACAAACAGAGGGACTGCATATGGATTATATTGGCCCACAACATTTTAGTTTGTTTCTTCAAGGAAATTGGGGCTTTTATCAAATTCAAGGACTAGACATGTATGTGTTCAAAGCAGCAGAAGTTCTCTTTTAACAAAGAAAGTACAAAGCCCCTGTGCTATAGAGTGAGCCTATGAATTTAAAAAGAGTGCCATATTATGGGTTATTTATAGCCTTATATGGCTAGCTAATTTCTTTCTGTTCCTCTACTACTGCTTGTCAATTATCAACAATGACCACTGAGTCCAGTTCTCTGCTGGTTCATCAAACAGCGGAGGACACATATAACCTCCTAACAAGTGTAAAGTGTCTCCCGACATATTTACCACAGCTCTTTACCAGACACAGTCACCTTTCAAGTGTCCAAGTAATTCGGTGTCACTGTGAGTCATGTTAGAAGATGGCGAGGCCACAGAGGGAATCTGAAATGTTAACTGTCAGAGGAAAACTGGCTTCCCTTGCTCACATGACTGCTTCCAAGAGTGTGACAGGAGTGCTGAGTATGAATATATATATAAAAAGAAAGAAAAACATGAATGAAGCCAGAAATGCCTTTTACTACACACATCACTTGATGAAGATGTATGAGCTACACAAAGGGGAGATTTATCCTTACACTTTTTTGAGCTATACAGAATGTTTAATTTCTACAAGAGAAAAAGAACTTACCAATGGGTTTGCCAAATCTACCTCAGGTAAATCTTTAGTACTTGTGTTCCTACCTGTGTTCAGTTATTGCAGGTTTAAGATATTGACATTGCCCAGGTAGAATCATAACTTTCAAAAGTGGCTTTATATTTGCTGACAGAGCTACAGAGTTGGCCAGTTACTCCTGTTAAGGCTAGTTTGATAAAGTGTTGATATCAGCATGATGATGAACATGGCTGTTGTTTGTACTCACAGCTGTCAAGCTAGCAGCTTGGAAGACAAGAGTGCTCTAGGGATGACCTATTTTTGTAGGCCAACCAGGAAGGGAGCATTGAGAGCCAATGGGATTTTTCCATTTGGTTTTGGATTATTGCAGAAAATCAGCTTTGCGGCGAAAACACATTTATGATAATTACACATTTTGTTCAGCAAGATAATCTTCAAGACTGAACATCAGTTTTATGATTTTTGAAGTCTAAATGCAATCACCAGAAGTAAAAAGTTAACATTAAGCTGTAAACAAACTACTCCACGGTTGCATGATCGCAAGAATAGAAAACGAGGCTGTAACGGCGGACAAGTCGGCCTGATGGCGTTCAGTAGTCCCATTTAGCAACCACCTTTTGAAGATTGCAAAGGCTTTAAAATTCACGAGTGGGGTATTTATTGATGTATTTTATGACGTAGAATAAAATGTTAAAATCTCTTCAGCTTGTGTTAAGCCATGATTTCAGGCATCTAACTAAAAACCCATTCAAAATACCCATCGACTTCCAGACGAGGGAACAGGAAGTGCTAAAATGCTAACTCATTTCTGGGTTTTAGGACTCATTCCTGTAGCACTCTATGAGTGCACGGACAGAGTGTGCGCAGGCAGGCAGACAGGCAGGTAGGTACAGGTTATTACAGTGCTACAGCCACAGATACCACTTTTCTTTTTTCTTTTTTTGTCAGAGCATTTTAATTATTGATTGCTGTCCAGATGTTATGAAAATTTCAACACATATCACAAAAAAAAGCTGTTGAAGAACATTATCAACCTACCTCTGAAACAATGATACGCTGTGTTTAGAAGTTTAACTGGGAGAAAGGAACAACTGTGTTCACCTACACTCCATACCTGCCAAGCTACCTGCTAGCTATCTGTCTGAGGCTGATGTGAGCCAATCACTACATTTAATAACCAGATGTTTAATTTTAAAAAAGACTCACCACTCAGCTCAGTTTTTCTTCAATGACCAAGCGTAACTAGTACAGACACTGGCATGCAGAGAGCAGATAAACCAGGCACCTGCCACTCATTTCTTCTGTGTTGTTTTACAACTCACATAATTAATGCTAATTAACTACAGCTGAGTAGATCAGCTGGTGACAGTTGTCATTAAAGCCAGTGAAATCAACAGTTGATTATTTAAAGTCTAATTTCTTACAGACTCTCTTAATTATATTTGTATGTAAGTTATAATCAAAATTGTGGCTCTTAAAAAAGGAGAATATTGCACTCTTTTAAATTGTGATTTTGATAAAGATATGAATAACCAACTAATGCTGATTTTCTTTGACTTGGTGAAATGAAAAACAGTATTATTGTTTTTGACAATTTTTGACAATATTCAAAATTAAATCTGTAATATCTGCCGACCTTGTTTTGTTTCTTAACACAAATAAGATAAAAAAAGTTACTACTTATTTTGTTTCTTTAAAAAAAAATAAAAAATAAAATGTCCTACCGTGACATTAACTTGCCATGTCGGGTCTCGACCGAAGGACTGTCACAATAACTCATTTTGTTGGACGATGTATTGTCCCAGAAATAATTATGTTATATTATTAATTTCATCATATTTTAAGACCATTTTATGCCACTGATATAATGATAACATTATAGCATGATAATGCAAGTACACCCTTTCAAAGAGCAACAAACTTATATTTTTTAAGAATATTCAGAAATTGGAATTTGAATATGTGAATATATATATATATATATATATATATATATATATATATATATTAAAATATCCTAAATAAATAAAACATAGATCAAATAAAACCACACATTTGAAACAATAATGAAAATGGAGTATCGGGCTTTGTTAACAAAAATGTGCAATATCTGCGCAATGATTGAGGTCATGTCCATATATCGTACAATAAGTCGATATATTAGCTAGTTATTGCTGGAGCTGCAGTTTGATCGTTTGATCAGAGTTAGTGACTGATTGACAGCTGCCTCCATTGAATGAACAGCCAATAGGAACGCTCTCTCTCTGAAATGACCTGTGATTGGCTAAAGTCTCCCGTCACAGGCTAGATTTTGTAAAGTCTGAAAACAGAGCCATGGGGAGGAGCAGAAGTCTAGTTTTCTCTCAGAACACTTGAATTACAATATGCTGAAAGGTTATTATGGGATTCTTGCCAAATGATGCTACAAACTTTCTGCCTACTGCCGCTTAAAGAAACACCATTACCAGCGTTAAGTTCTAGTCATATCAACCCGCTCTCAGTCCCAACTCGTCAAATACCTCTGATTGGCCAGTTTGCCTCGGCATCAGAAACTGATGCATGGAGGCACCCTTTAGCAACAGTATATGACAAACTGGGCTTTCAACTAACTCCAGTGTAAACCCACCCACGGCTTTATTCGACGGTCGGAGTGAGTGACGTACAGAACAGAACATACATCAATGGTATTTACTTACACAGACGTCATACTGATATACTGGTTACTGGTTTCACTCTTAGTTAAAGACATGGCTTCATTATCAATAACCATTTAAACACTGCATTTAAATGAAGTTAACAAATGTAACTGGGACTGTTGTGCGGAATCAAACTGGTGAGTATGGTAGTTCAGTGTTGCACAAGTGTTTACTCTTCTACTTTTAAAAAAAGTGTCAGCATACTGTGATATATATTGGTATCACTTCTGATATTACGATAAGAGGCTCTGTCAAATTGGATGAAATACAAGAGCAAAGCTCCTTTCACAACACTTAAATCATGTGAGAATATAGAAATGTAATGTGCATGGCTCCGAGGCTTCTAACAGCAAAAAAAGGGGTTGATCAGCTCAATAACAGTGAACCTGAAACCGAGGCTGTACAGGAAAACAGGAAATAAACAATGGCAATGATCCTGCCTATTATCTCAAATGCAGCTCATTAAGGATATATAGATGATGGCATTTAAGCAGCTATAGAGAGATGACCTCATTCCTGTAGCTCTTCAGGAAGAGCTCTTCCTATGGCGCTTCATGTTGGGGGATAAAAGTGGGCTTCAAGCAGTTTCTCCAGCAGATCAAAGCAACCCCACTGAAACACGGACACATTTGAGCCTCCAGGACAAATCTGTTACCATTTCAACGAACAATAAAAGCTTTGAAAGCTCACATTGTGTGGTCGGGAAACAGACTGGGGGCTACCCTGGAGGCTGAGTGAGAGAGAAGCTACTAGTGTTTGGGCAGTGACAGGCCTGGTCCTGTATAGCTCATAGAGCATAACACAAACTCTGCCAGGATTGACGGTTTGATGGTTACTGGAGTGGAAAAGCTTTGCACTCACATGTAAGATCATACAATATCTTTTAGCCTATACAGATTAGAGGTGGGCGATAGGACCTAAAATGTATATCACAGTTTTTCTTTTGGTTGTTGCGGTGACGGTATTATATTACAGTACTACAAAATTAAAAGGGATACTCCACTCAAAATACGATCCTATCTCTTTTCTTTCTATTGGCAATGTGAGGAGGCATATCTTAAGAAAGCAAAACAAAAACAAAAACAGATGTGTTTATTGGCCCCAAACAAGATTGAAAATGAGGTATAATGTAGGTGTAATGTAATGTGGTTCATTCAGAGTTAATGAGAACAGACATGCTGTTGTCTTGAGTTGTGAGTGTACTGTAGCTGACCGTCGAGCAACCCGGATCTCAGCAATAAAGACTATTTCGGAAAAAAATGTTGTTCTTTCACATATTTACTTTTCTTTTATTATTTCAAAGTTTTTTTCACCTATTTTCACCATAGCCAAACTGGGAATTACATTACATTTTAAAAAATGTCCATCTTTAAGAAACCGAAAGCTGACATACCTTTTTACATCTTCAGCATTATGAAGGAAGAGGTTTAAAATACGCAGCGTAGGCGCTGTTGGACCAGTACTGTACAGAAGGCACATGGACCTCGAGCAGTGCGGCTCGGCTGCTCGCCGTGGCTGTGTGGCTGCTCTAACCTGTTAACATGGACGCCGAAATGAAAAGCAAAAGGTTCCGTGATGAAAAGGTAGCCTGTACGTAACCATAGACAACCTGTGTGGGTGTGACGTAGTTTATTGAGTGTTGTATCTCCCTAGTGTGTGCTAAAACCAAAGTGTGTGTGTGTGTGTGTGTGTGTGTGTGTGTGTGTGTGTGTGTGCGCTAAACCAAAAGGTGTGTGTTTATCACGGTAATGATGGTATTGCAAAATCCATGTTGTGGCCGAACATGACACCGGTGACGGTGATGAAACCGGTATACTGTCCACACCTTATACAGATCTGTCATTCCTTATGTATTTAGTGTGGCATTGCTGAAGATATTGCAACCGTGCTTTCTCCTTTGTTCTAACTAGTAGCACTGCAGGGAAACCTTCTTAATTATCTAAAAGGCTTGTGAGAGCAATGCATTTTTAATCAGAGCCTGCATGTTGGTATGGCAGGTGTTGTGGGAGGAGGGATGCAATGAGCGAGTTAATTGTCGCTCCACAACTCGATAGCATTTGTAGACCCATTTGTCCCTGCCAAGCCGGATTTAACATTCATCTCAGCTTGCCTTTTCCACCCACCACCTCTGATTTTTTTTTTCTTTTGTCTTGTTCCTTCAAACAGGAGACTCTGGACAGATAAACATAACAAAAATATTCTAACCTTCTGTCTGCCTTTCTATAGCTTTAACTCCCTTCCCTCTATCTAGCAGCTGTTTTTATTAACTGACTTTTCTCCAATGTCAGCTCAATGATGTAAATCTCCACGCTCTCTCTCTGCGACAACATTATCTTTTCCTGGCAATATCTAAGTTGAGCCCCTACCTGCTGTTCCCCACTTGGTCTCGATAACAAAACAATAGTGGGAACCAGAAATCCCTCTCTCTTCACTGATTCTGCCAAATCCGTGCTCTGACATTTGCAAAGTCTGAGTGCTGCCGAACCGAACAATCCCACTCAATGCCAATTAGAATCTGCCTCGGCTGGTTCTCAGCCAATCAATTGGACAAAGTGCATTTCCTGGGCAGCACTCTGATGTGTGTGTGGGGGTGGGCGGTGGAGATGGGTGTATATGATAAGCTGAACTGCAGGTTGGTGACACATATCTTCAAACCGATCATGGCTTTACGAGAAATCAAGCATGAATAGGAGCAAACTGTTGTCTCGCCACTTCTCAGTCCAGAAGGAGCATATGGCAAACAATGATGCGGGCATAAGTTTGCCACAAGTTGCACAAGCCTGTAGGGGAGATAGTACCAAGGCACCATCTGCCAAGTTGAGGAAGTCCCAATTACACTTGCAATAATAACCACAAAACTCACAAGAATGGAGGTGTTCAAACCAGTAACAGAAAATGTTCAAGGGGGGGTGGGGGAGATCTAAGGCTTTCAATACAAAGAGCAAAGGCATATTACAATGTGATTAACATCTCTGTTACTGCCTGAAGTGAAATAGAGGCTCTGAACAAGTGTGACTTTAATTAAAAGAATTTTAATGTCACATAAAATCTAACTATGGCATGTTAATCTCACACAATGGGAAATTAACAATGTGTGAGAAGCTGCTCATTTGTAAGTTAACCCCTTAAAACTCCAACGATTTACAGACACTAATATCAAACTAGAAAACCATTACCAAACCAAGGAATCCTTTGGTACCAACCATGTCATGCTAGCTTGTCAGGAAGAACGCTAAATAGCACTACAAAGTAAGGCTAAATTTTGGCAAGGAAAAACTAGCATGGCGATTTTCATTGGACCTCTAATCCAATGAGCCCAATAGTACAAGTGTGATGATGTTAGTCCCTATAGTAGCCATTTCATTGTAGTGAGACCCTTTTTTGAAATGCGTCCTCACTGTATAAAATGACCTGTGGTGACCTCTAGGATAATCACAGCCTCATGAAACTTTACAGCCACAAACTAGAGACCTAGAGCATTCAGACGATGGATGGATCAAACTAGAGACCTAGAGCATTCAGACGATGGATGGATCAAACTAGAGACCTAGAGCATTCAGAGGATGGATGGCTTTCCTAGCTAGATTGACAATAAGGGGGGTTCTGAGCAGTTTACACAACACAAGTGCTCGCCATCCAATTGCTGAAAAATGCAATTCTCCAAATGTCAAAAGTCTTTAATTCCAAATCACAGCATGGCTTTTTCTATGGTGTTCCTCAAGGTCTTGGTGTCTTAATGTGGTATTTTGGAGGGTTTATTGATAATTTCTATCAATTATTGAATGGTTAAAAATGGTTAAATTTAGCACCAAATCTGTGTAACAAATGGTATCAACCCCACAATTGCTGCAACAATTTATAGGACATAATAGAGCATGGGGATGACCATCATATACTTCCATCATAATGTTCTGAGCCCTGATACACTTTCACAATTTATTTTAATTAATTAATTAATTAATTAATTAATTAATTACCCCTTCAAAAAAAGACGGCGGAATGGCAAGAGGTTAAAGGCTAGAAAGCTGATATATTTTTCCTTAATGTAATATCAGGATTTATGTTGAACCTCAACACCAGGAATGTGTTCTGTCAGCATAGTGTCATTTTTAAAAAGCAATTGTACATTTTGGTGGTTACAGTAATTACTGACACATTTTTTAATGTAGGCTAGTAGAATGTATCATCATAATGGTGATCCCACAAAAGCCAGACCTATTTGAAATGATACAAAAGAGCTACAAGGAACAGAAGAAAGAGTATGCCACAACGGTATTCAGCCCCTGGTCGGGAAGGCTGTATAGTAAAGGGGGACAGAATTTTTAACAACTTTTAAAACACATAAGTAAATTCTATGAAATGTTTAACTTGTGTTTATTTCGTCTATGACGCTTCCGCTTGTGAATATATTGTGGTATTTAATTATATACCGGCAGCTGCTCAGGTTGCATTGCCATGCTCACGTACTGTACCAGATGATGTCTCAGATCTTTAAACATGGGAGACTTCTTGTCTTATCTTCATTTAAGCTATTTGTAAATTTAAATAGCTGAGTTTAGATCATCTAAACCAGAAATGCAAAGACAATCTCACTCGCTGGTTTCCTGCATGTAATTACAGAATAAAGTGGAGGAAAAAGATGAACTGGGCATCTGATATATCATACTATGTGTCTCACATACAGGCTTCAAGAGCTTGTTAGAGCAGCTACTTAGACTGTTGTCCGGCTAATAAATAGGCGTTATCAGTATAAGCCCCATAGATGTGGGTCCATAGGGGCCTACTAGACCCACTAGTAGGTTTTATCATCTATTCACATGGTAGATCACTGAAATAAGGTAGAAAAGAACACAACAGCCACCTCTAGCAACCATAGTAATTATGACAGGAGCAGAAGCAGAAGTCAGGTGCTGTAGTATAGACAGTGTGAAACTCCATAAGGGGTGGAGGTCAGGGAATATGGATGGGACACAAAACACAGGGCTTTCACCAAGGAGACTGGAGTTGGCATCCTGTGTGGAACCGACAATGGGTAGTTGTCTTTGTGTTTGTACTTATTTATTCCAAAACAAAACAAATTTCTCTAAACATAACTGTTATTTTTCAACTAAACAAGTTGTAGTTTTGTTGCCTAAACCTAAAGAAGTTGCAGTTTTGTAGCCTAAACCTAAAGAAGTGAAGTTGTAGTTTATTTTAACCTAAACTTAAAGAAATTGTAGTTTTGTAGCCTAAACCTAAAGAAGTGAAGTTGTAGTTTATTTTAACCTAAACTTAAAGAAGTTGCAGTCGTTTGGTCTAATGTACTGTAGCTGGACTACCATATGTATGAATGTTTATAGCAGCTTAGCTCAAACTCAGGAACCCTTCTTCAAAGTCTCCAACACAATCCACCTTCTGCCACTCAGTCATATTCAGTGGAGGCTGGTCTATATAGAGGAAGAGGAGGTGCTCCTCTATTTTTGAGAGGCAAGAAGGAGGACCAAAATAGATTTAAAAAGACTAATTGGTTGAAATGAACCTTTACCAAATCTCATTATCATTAATAAAATGTTTTTTGTCTCTTTGCAACAATAAAACATTATTGAAATGTTGATTAAACTGCTTCAACAGCGACACCTGCAGGGCAGGCAAGAAAGTGGTGGTTAGGAAATAAAATATAACCCTGTTGTGTTGGCTACTTGTGTTGAAGGACCCAGTGCAGCAGTCCGTCGCTCATACCGGGATCCAGTCCAGAGTGCAGCAACACGTCGGACATATGCACGCCACCATCCACCGCTGTGGTTCAGCCCAGATAGCTGAACGAGGACCGAGGCTGTCTTGGGCACGAGGCAGCGGCAGGAGTCGGACCCTGCCGGGAGTGGATGAAGAGAGCTCTGCTGCTCGGGCCTAGCCTTCAGCTGTCACGGGCTGACCCACAGCGGGCTACAGAACATGGTTCATTCTATCCTGATGCTGCAGTGATTGTTTTTAAGAAATCTTGTAAGGCATTGTTTTACACCTTAATTTATCGTTTTACATAAGAAAGTAGAGATAAGTAACCCAGGCAACTTGTGTGGTAATAATACAAATATTAGTTTAATAACACTTGTCAAATGTGAGTGCAAAGTGCTTTCAAGATTAAAAGATTTAGAAAATAAAAAATATGACCATGAGAGCACATACATCAAGCATTACTGCGCCCATACATAAAAATGGAGGTGCAAGTGCAAAATAATGGAAATAACTAAATAAAATTAAAGCTGCAAGCATCGATGAACGGGCCCTCGCACCTTCCCGCATGTCAGGGGTACTGGCGGGACGCCGATCGACACCCCTGTACATATCAGTGACCATCTGACACTGCACGCACAAGTTAGACGTTATTTCCTGCGTGGATTGAGTGGCACGGGAAATGACGTATTGCAATATTTTCAACACTTCCTGTGTCCACTATGTGGCGCTAAAGAACACACTAAACCTGCATTATGATTCTCATTATCAAGTGTAGATCACACAATGTAAATTTCATGTGAATCGGATGATGTTTGTCACATAACTTGACTTCCTGTTGCCAGTACGTGGCGCTATGACTGTGAGTCAATATTGCCATGTAGATGTCCTGAAGACTGAACTCTTATGAAGTAGTTCAAGTTTGGGGCAGATTGGACCAAGAACAGTCGAGTTATAACAGTTTGTCTTTCAATGGCGAATCATGTAAATTCTCCGCCACGCCACGTTAACGCTGTTTAAAAAAAACTCACAATTTGAAAAACCTTTCATCACAAAGGTCTTAAGATTGTGCTGACCATATCTGAAGCTGATCGGGTTAAATCTGTACGAGGAGTTCGTTAAAAAACAACCTGGAAATAGCCAAAAATACACAAAAAAAATCACATAAAATAAAAAATGGCCGACTTCCTGTTGGGTTAAGAGCATGGTCCCAGAGACTTTCTTTTAAATCTATATGTGATAAATGTGCCCAACAAATTTTATACATCTAGGTGAAACGTACTGCAAGGGCAGCTTTGTTGAAATTTTTTTAGGGGGCGCTATCGAACGCTATCGAGTTACAACAGTTTCTTTTGTAATGACGAGTTATCAAAATTCGCCATGCCACCACGGCGTTGCCATGTGACGAAACCTCATAATCTTCACAGGGAAGCATCATCAAGGTCTTAAGGCTTGTCTTACCTAATTGGAGGTGGATCTGATCAGTGTTTGAGGCAGAGTACATCAACATGCAGAACATGACATTTTCTGTTGCCAGTAGGTGGCGCTACGACAACGAGCCAAAATTTGCATGCGGATGTCGTCAGACAAGGACTTTTATCAGGCATGAGAAATTTGGAGAAGATTTGTTAATGTACTACAAAGTTACAGCAACTTCCTGTTTTTTGGCGAAAAGCATTTTTTTGCCTCCACGCCACAGCAACATAGTTCCATAAAAACTAAAGATTTGAACAACTATTCATCACAAAGGTCTTAAGACTGTACTGAACAAATTTGAAGTCGATGTTACATCTCTAGGAGGAGTTTGTCAAAGTATAGTGCCTGGAAATGGCAAAAAAACTGAAATAACACATTCAATTCAAAATGGCCAACTTCCTGTTGGGTTTACGGTATACCTCCAAGAGGCTTTTTTGTACATCACAACATGTTGCGTATACCTGCCAAATTTCATACCTCTGGGTGAAACCAAAATGAGGGGCTCAATTTTAGCAATTTTGTAGGGGGCGCTATCGAGACATTTTGTCACATCCGAGCAAGAGACCCAGAAAATATCAAATTTTTTACCAGTCCTGATACATGTGCAAAATTTGTTCAGTTTCTGAGCACGTTTAGCCCCTGAAAAATGTGATTACTTTGTGCTAAAAATAATAATAAGAAACGGACGAATTACAATAGGGCCTTCGCTGAAGGGCTCTAATAACATGACACCGTGAGTTGGTTTTCCTCCTGTCCACCGCAATTTTTTTAAGTCACCAGCCGCCACTGCATTGGCGATAGTAGGTTTGACCCAAAAGTGACACAATGCACATAGGAAGATGCAATATTTGTGTTATTGGCCTTTGAATGATGCACATCTGCCGTTAAATCGTTTTCTTCAAAGTTTTACGTTATCATCAAAATTCACCGAAAACTCTCTCATCTCTCATCTGCAACCGCTTATCCCGTTAGGGGTCGCGTTGTTATTTGCTGGCAGAAAATCAGAAAAAGACACCTAACACTTCAGTAAGTCAATAATTTCCACAGCATAAGACCGCACCACAGCTTTCTGAGCAACCACTGTGAGCTTTTGCCACATGAACATAATGACCTCTTGTATTGCACATCACAGGTTGGCAATTTTTGTCTAGCCTCAGTAGTCAAGCGAAAACTATTTTTTTCTAAATGCATCTCCAATACCCCACATACAATGAAGTTATTTTGTCAAACATTAAATGGACTCTACAGGCTGCAGCCATGAAGGTTTGTGTCTTAGCCTCCTCTCTGATGATTACGCAGCTGAATCAATGGGACAGACAGAAAGCGAGTGCAAGTGGCTCATTCCCCGTCTGTGCAAATGTCATCCTCGACTGATTGTACTGTAGATGCACTCTCGATTAGGTGAAAGGATCGATACAGCGCTCCTTTCCTGCAATGCAGGTTAGAAAAAAAATGTGGATGATTCTCAACTGGCAATTGGTGAGCTTTAGTGAAACTGAAAGTTTAGTTTGAAAGCATGCTGTTCTGAGAGGGATTAACCCTGCTGCTGCTGGGATCAGACCTATTGTAAGGTGCAAATTATTACACATGAAATACAATTGAGGTTGGTCGTGTCTAGATGGTAACCCAAGATATGCAAAAAACTTTAGACAACTCTTGCAAGACTTGCTGCCCGACGACCTATCCTAACCATAACCATTCGAGGTCAATGCCTAACCTCCACCATCTCGCGAGAATTTGGCAAGGGCTACCATTTGGACAAGACCCTAAGGGTCCGCTGAGATTACAGTTTGTTTTAGTTTTTTCTCCATTTTGCACAAATCAGCAGCACCTATTTCTATCTTTTCTGACATGGTCACTGTGTCCCTGTCATTACTGTAGATATCTCAACATAAAAGAATCAGAATCAGAATCAGATTAGCAGTATTCACAGTAGCATGTCTGCAAATTTCTCTCAAAAGTCACCACTTTGACAAAAAGAAAATGGTAAGTTTCTTTTACAGCTTGTCCAGACTGGCCGTGTGAGCAGCACGTGGGGGCTCGCTGAATGGCTGTGTGATTCACGCGTCAGTTGTTCAAACCAGCTGCGTTTCTGCTGCTGCAGCTGCGCTGTCAGCCCTTTCCTTCTACATAGAGTTTGCCTTTAATAATGGTCATTTCATTGCATTATAAATGTAATTTATATTTATTTTAGACAGAGAAAGGTGTGGTAATCTGTAAATAATAGTAATAATCCACGATTAAAACTCCTTCCTATATTCATTCATGGAGCTCTCCAAGTCACTGCATGTTCCACAACACTGTCCTGAACATATTTCAGAATAAAAGCCTTGTGTTAACAAATGAAGGATTTCTGTCCACAGAAAAAAATGCTTGAGGGCTTTTATTTTGAAATGAAAGCAGGAAGTGTTGAAAATAAATATTTACTTATTTTCATGTCCATGACATATTCTACAGATACAGACATCAAAACTGTAGTAATGTTGCTGATATGATGTTAATATACAGTCAATAGATCACCTTCACTCTCTGTTGTTAGACAGGTGCAATGAGTGGGGTCTAGATAGACAAGTGCAATGAGGCAGGTCACAATAGACAAGAGAATTAGAGAGGTCACGATAGACCAGAGAATTAGAGAGGTCACGATAGACCAGTGCGATGTGTGACGCTTACCTTCGATCTGAAGAGGAGTGTACTATTGGGATGCCAACGATTGATGGACACCTGAACTAATATGATTGAGCTCCGATGAAGGTGATGAATACCTGAGTAAGAGGGAGGCTGGTGCTGAGAACCATGCTGTGGTATATTCCCCCCCAAAAAAACTTGACGCGTCCGTGGGAACTGAGTCTGAGGAATTTGCTAGCTCATGAAGAAGAATGTATGCCGTTGGACCGTGTGATCGAGCATATGTCGGAAGATGACATGCCCTAGCTATATGGTCCCAGTTGAACGCCGTAGCTGCACCGTGGCTAAGAGGTGACGCCAGAAGGTGACGTTGTTTCTGCATCCAATATATTCAGATATATTTCACCCTGTTCTCATTCCCGGGCGTCGGAATATCAACGCTTGTCACGCCATCGCATTATATATCGACTGTTATACTTTAGTGTTTTTATGAGAGGTACTAGGCTTTCCTTTACTACAATGTTAGAATTTTATTTATTATTTATGTATTATTTATTTCTTTTGAGCATAGGTCAGAATCTGCGTCCAGCTGCCGTCTATGAGAGCCACGAGACATCACTTGCAAACTCCAACCAAACTTTCAAACTAGGCAGATCAATTATGAATCATATTCTGTTACTGCAATGCCTATTTCTCTCCTCAAATGTTTTCAGAAACATCTTGTAGTGTACTGTTTATCTGTAATTGAGAGTTTGTGACCCAGCAGCCATGTTGAGATAAAGTTTGAGGAAATCCCTGCACCGTTCACCAGCCGGAGCACAGCCAATAGGAACGCTCTCTCTGAATTGACTTGTGACTGGTCGGAGTCTCCATCCTGAACTAGAATTTTATTTATTTATTTTATATTTATAAAGCTTGAAAACAGAGCTTTGAGGAAATGCAGAAATCTAATTATCTCTTAGATGCTTGAATTACGATATGCTAAAAAGTTATTGTGGAATTTTGCCCAATGTGATGAATTTGTTGGCTATTGAAGCTTTAATGCTTCTGCCAGAAGTCAGGCGACGTAGTGAAAGCGCCAGGTCATGAGGAGAGGAAGTCGTAGTGAATAAAGTCTAACGCAAGAATGTCACCCAGGATACTGAGGTCCCGAGTCCCATGTGAATCAAGTCAATGTTACCATGTTTATTTATTTATAATAATAATTAATTATTTATTTAATAAATTTAACATTCAATCATTCAACGGCTTATATTACTGGTGATTACTGCTTGATAAACTGCACTGAACGAGGTAGATAAACTCTGTGCATATTATTATGGAATTTTTGTCCAATGATGCCAAAAATATACTGCCTACTGCCACTTTAAGTCCCATTACACAGGACTTGTAGGAACGTACGAGTGCCACAAGATGGAAACAGCAATGAGATACCGTATGAGAAACTCGCAGTGCTTATTATCACAATATACTTATTTCAAGTTCCACAAAAATTGCAATGCTTTATGAATTCTGCAGATTGATATTTGTAGGTTAAGACCGCATAATGTTGTCTGACAATACCCAAGAAAATCGAGAGTTTGCTATATGTCACGAACTTTATGAACAGAAGACTGCTTTAGTCCAAAGTCTGTTACCCTGTACACTAGTAGAATTACAGCCCACCGCTATTACAGCATTTACGGTAATAGTTCCCTGTGAGCCGTGGATGCGGCGAGAGAATGAAAAGTGTTACAGTCCCATGGTTAGAGTGGACAAGCGCCTCGGAACTAAAGTTCAAAGGCATCTGAGTGATCTACAAGTACTGGATCTGAGAGAGAAACCCTGTTGGGATGTAACCGCTGAACTTTTATGGGAGTGATTGATCAGGTGACTTTGAATCACGCCGGTTCTTCCGTGAGGAATCCGGAAATGTTTTAACTGTCTGAATACTGAGCGGGTTGATCATGACACATTGATATTGAAGCTACGTAAGACCACGTTTCCTCGATGGTGATATTATGTGCCAGGTAAGATGAGGCTTGTGAATTCTGTGAAACCTTACCTTTAGATGAAGAGGTGGAATGAATGTAGCGACGAGGCGGCTGTGATGAAGAAGCCTGGTGGCGATGAAGAGGCTAATGAGGTGTGAGTCTGAGCATATGAGGCTGAAGGCGAGCGTAATGTTTGCTGGATTTAACCGGAGACTGTGAGTGTGATCGTTTGTAGCCTGGAGTAGAGATGAGGCTGCCTGAGCAGTGAAACAAGAGG
>CAKAOI010030142.1:16686-39646 GCA_916701655.1 Sebastiscus albofasciatus | reverse complement strand
ATACAGTATGTAGCAGGTGAGTTTGTGTGTGTGAACATTTGTGTTTATAGTGGTTTTGCCTCTTTTATCTTGCTTCAGCCACATTTCCACTAGAAGAGGTGCCTGCATACACAGACATAGTGTGGTAGCCTCTTGTCTCGGAGTTTCTTCCCATTACGTTCTCCTTCATTTATAATCCTCCGACTGCTCTTACTGTGTGTGTAGGTGTAATGTAATGGAGCGCCAACACACAAACAGGCTCGCTGCGCAGCCAGAGGCGTCTGCACTCGCTTCAGACTCAGGCACGCCGTTTCCTTCCAGTGAGGAACATTACTCACTCCTCTTTCACCCCCCAAACCCTGTCCTTTCCCCCCTACACACACACACACACACACACACACACACACAGATCTCTTAACGTGGAGATGACAGGGAAGCCTGCTTGTCTGAAAATTGGCCAATGTGAAACCAAAACTGTGCTCTGACCTAAGGGGGATGCAGCAGAATGTAAAAAAGTCAGAGAGGAAAGATCTTTTAATGTTGCTGCTTTCCCGGCCACTAACCCATAAAAACACCAACTTCAGAGTGTTCTTAAAGCCTGAATTCTCCCACAATGGATTTTTAGACCGATTTTCTGTCATTATTGTGACTTAAATGGCTATTAGTTGCTAGTAGCTGGTAACTAGCCAGTAAAGGCTAGCTACTAACTAGTAAACGTAAAGCACATGCCATTAAAATGTGACCACGTTGTCATTTTAACAGAATTATTTTGTCGTCATCTCCCATTAGGCGTTGTGACCACCGAAGCATTTTTTTTCCTGAGGCTAGTGTATTCTTTATTTGTTTTTAATTCTTTGCAGTGAGCATCTATTCTGTGCTGAGTGCTGCACATTTGCCGTTTTTTTTGTGGTCGCCTTGACAAATGTTCAACTTAGGGTAAAACGCTGGGCTCGCCAGCCGTGCAGTCACAGTGGAGGAGGGAAGGTACAAATACCTCAAAACCAACCGTCACATAGGTCTATTAAAGTACTGAAAAAGAACAACAACAACAACAATGGAGAAGACATTAATATTGATAGAAATATAATGTTAATACCGTCCTCTCTTTATCTTCCTACATGCTTCAGCCTTCCCTTCATCCAGAGCAAGTAGCCTACTCTACTTTGTACCGACATGTTTATTTCTGTGGATATTCCGTATCGTAGCAACCAGACGCAACCAACGCATCTCCGATGAAAAATGGCTGCGCCGTTTTCAGAAGAGAGCCTGGCATTTCAAGCTAGGAAAAAACACTTTGCTGGACACGGGCCCGTAGTGTTTCATACTGTACTTTTTGCCAAAAGTCTATTCAATGAACATAGAATTATTTTGGCAGTTTTGCCTCTACAAGACTTCGTTACATATTACTTGTTATTGCTGTATTTTGTTCATGATTCTACACTTTTTATTTCTGATATTTACTGTCAATCTTTAATCTCATTCATCATTTCTTCATATTTCCTTGTCTTTTTTTAATTTTGTTTTCTGTTTTTTTTTTCAAATCAATAACAGAACTATCACTGTTATATAATAATACTTTTTATCTGCAATGATAAATTCTCTGTTTGATATTTTTAGAGGCCGATGACAGGCATCATCTAAAATGTGGAACAGACTCTAGCCTAGCAGTCAGGTGGCAATGTGTGTCTTGAGTAAAGTTATAGCCATTATTACAAGTTACAACACATTGTAATATGGAGGGAGAAACATGGTTTTAGCTGTGGAGAGTGATCAACATGAAAAACAACAACAACTCTATCATGATGAGGTCATCTCACATGGTAATTATGTCATTATCATGCATGGTGAATTGCAGGATTACATGTTTATTGTGGCGATGTAATCATCACACTAAATCACAATGACCTATTTTTAATGTATCCATAGATTTATTACTTCACAATTATCAGAGTGAATGCAATTATTCTCCAGACAGGCATGCAGAGTGTGTGTGTGTGTGTGTGTGTGTGTGTGTGTGTGTGTGTGTGTCCATGTATTTGTGTGTTGTGTGTGCATGAGAGGGGGTGGGGGGTGGTGGGGGGTACTGGTAAGATTTACGACTGTGTGGAGCCACAAGGATGGAGTGATGGACATGTCACATCCTACATTTAATGGCTGAAATTATATGAAATATGACGTGTTTTTTTGACCAATGGCATCCATAATGTACATTATGTCAATACACACACCTACATGTATATAGAGACACACAGGGCATTACAAACACACACACACACACACACATCCACAAACATTCAATCTGTGATTGCTGGTGAGGCAGTTAATATTCAAGTCTAAGCTGCTGTCAGAAGGCAGTGTGATTGTGCTATTCAGTATACCGTGTGTGTGTGTGCGTGTGCGTATGTGTGTGCAATCCCCACAGTCCCCACTCATCATGAAGGTGGTTAAGAGAAAGTCTCTCCCTGGTGTATACCAATCAGGGTTTCAGTCTCTCAGTGAATTTTGTGCCATTTTTCTCCTCATCTAAGCTGCCATTTCCCTCGGATTCCCCAGGCTCCACTGTCACACTACATTGAGGTCTTATTTTCAGTGGCTTTTTACACTCAGTTTGACATGTTTTTACTCTGAGCAAAAACAATCTAACCAGCATAGGTGCATAGAAAGTCTCTATTTGGAAGATGAAGTTGAAATGATGTGCGGGCTATTTCCGTTTATTAGTTATATAGTGATGCTCTTGCACGTTGGCGTCAGAAAGCACAAATGTGCTGTAAGTCTAGACTTGATTGAGCCTGATTTGGATAAAGGGTTTGAACAATTTACTGATGGAGATATTTTTGAATGAAAGGACAATTTGTTTCCATTTTGGATATGTTGAGATTTTAATATGTAAAATTCCAAGTACAAAGCTAGACTGTAGGTAGCTTGGGAAACCCCTAAACCCAGGAAATGAAACACTGGGGTTTTCCGTTGGATTTTGTCTCAATTTAGGCAATTTAGGTATCGCCAGCGACCGTCTAGTACATGGTGTCATCCCTGATTATTGATTTAAAAGAACAGCGTGTAACATTTCGGGAGATCTATCAGGAGAAATGGAATATAATATATAAGTTTTCAATAGTGTATAATCACCTGAAACTAAGTATCTCTCGAGTTTTTGTTAGTTTAGAATGAGCCCTTCATATCTGAGTGGGTCCTCTTCACGGTGAGCTGCAGAGTGCAAAACTGTGCAAAGCCGCCGTCCGACTTCTGTTGTTGCTCAAGTAGTGTTATTATGGTAAGGATGACCTCTGAGTGAGGAGAACGGCGTTACCACGGTTTTGCACTTGGCGGCTCACGTTAACACAGTCTTGGAAAGGGAGGAGTGAGCGGAGAGGTACTAAGTTGGTTGCAATCTGCAACCACACTACTAGATGCCAGCAAATCCTACACACTGTACCTTTAAGAAAGCTCATGTCAACAATTGCCGACACCATCATCTTTGATTCATTCAGGAAGCATCCAAACAGTTTTGTAGTCTACTCGAGACAGCTATAGTCAGCTAAAATATGCACACCCACAGATAGGATGGAAGCTGCAGGTTATTGCAAATCCAAAACCACATTATAGCTCACCTTTCATCTCCGCAGATAGATTTACTTCTGCATCTCCTTTCTCTCTCTTTTGTTTTCTCTCAGCATTTTCTGCTTTAGGTGAAATTGATTGGAAACCAAGTTACGTACAAAGTAATCAGCTCAGTTGCTCGCTGCATCAGCAGGCATCCGTTTGAATCCCCGAGGACTTGGCTTTTGTTTCATTAAGAAGTTAGCAGATTTCAGTGAGGAAAATTCGGCATAATGTCAAAGTAAGCAAGTTAAGTCATAAAAATGTTCTGGTATTACACGCTTGTGCTTCTATTGAATGTGCAGTGTGTAAATAAGTGTAAAATATCTGTCTGAAATGCATCTTGTATCAGATTTCTTCATTTTTCCCCACATTTTCTGACTGACATGTTAGATGACGCTTTTCCCAGCGATGCTCCCAACGCGTAGTGTCGGCCCTGTGCCTAGTAAACCCCATTTGGCCAGGCTGTTGAATTTCTTCTGAAGCTGCCTTCTGTTTGTCAGTTACTGATAAATCTATTCTGAATTTCATCTCTCTCTCTCTGTCTGTCTATCTATTCCATTAGGAAAAGAGGATCACATTTATGTTACAGCAAGTCGAAGAGCTGAGGGCTCAGGGCCTGTCTGTCTGGTGGTGGTCATGAGTGTGTAGGCATGTCTGTGTGTGTGTGCATGCTGCCATCCTCCCGCTCTGATGCTTCAAAGGTCTAATGTTGCCAAAGCACTGATAAACACTTTGAGAGAGCCCTGGAGAGAGACTGCATGTCAAGATGTCTATGGCTGTCTTCACACAGACACACACACATACACACACCCTCTCCTGCAGAGTATGTTGCATCAAAAGTATGATCTCAAACTGCCTCTCCTCCTCCCTCTCGTCCTCCTCCTCAGCTCCTCAGTGTTTAGTCCCCGTCTAAGTGACAGGCTAACATTTCTAGACCTGCGCAACACACAACCATGTTGTTACAGATGCGGGGATGCCAACGCCTCTGGCACTCTCCCCTGCCTCTTGAAGGTTTGCCTTTTTATTAATAATATCAAGGGTAATGGTGCCTCATACATAGCAAATGCAACATTAGCTAACTATGCTAAAAATACTGACTCCATACATGCAGATGTATGTATGACATCTGAGCGCCGTCGAGTGCAAGAAAGATGATAGTGATTTCTAGGGCTGAATGCTTCGAAGCTTCGACCGTTGCCATGGTATTCGACCTCCACATCACTATTCGAATGCTTTTGTTATATTTTGTATATATACTGTAAGTATGTAATGATAATAAGTATAATTCCCAAAATACCTCATGAAATAAGGAATAATCCCGCAACATTATTCATTATTCATATTCAACATTAATTATCAGTAGTTACTCTCAGACGGATTTTGCTGTTTGTTGTGTGTAGAGTTGCGTGTGTGTACAGTAGTGCAGCAGCGTCGCTGTCCCAGGCGCTGAAACGGGGGAGATGGAGACAGACCGACAGAGGAACATGTCAGCCTGCCGTGCCGCGCCGTGCCGCGCCATGCCGTGCTGCTCCGTGAAGCTTCGAATAGCTTTTAATATTTCTCACCGAAGCTTTGAAGCCCAAGAAGTGGTTTTCCGGACAGCCCTAGTAATTTCAACATTACCTTTACACAGTGTAAAATTTGCACTGTGTAATTTTGTTTATTGGTACCCTTAAAAACAGTTACTGTTATCAAGTAATTGCACACTGATTCTACCTTTCCTGTAAATCTCCAGTATGTGTGGAGGTGGTGAAGTGGGTCAGCCATCAGTAGCGAGATCTTGACCGAGAGCTTGCTCGCTACTATTTAGGAAGCATTGTTGCATTGCACCTTTAGTTTCAATTCATCAGTTGTCACTGTGCATGACGAGGATTATCTTCCAAACTGACAAAAAGTACAGGTTCTAATAACTTGTACAAATATATGAATACATGATGCATCACCATCGCTCCTCTGCTCAGCCCCTCTTTGTTTTTGTTAATACAAGATTTTGAAAAGGGCTTTTAGCTTCTTTTTTTTTTCCAAGCACATGACATTTTGCCTTTGTTTTGGTGAGGGGGATCCTGCTTTATCAGGTTAGGGTTTTCAAAGGAGAATGGAGTTTGCAAAGTGACAGGTCATGCAACAACACGGCTCTCAAGTTATCCTCAAAACCAGCAGAACTATGAGAAACTCCTCGGTCTGGTGCGCTGCCCCGGCTCAATGTGAAAATAACATTTTGAGGCACAGGGTACCCATCCTGCACAGCCCTGATGAAAACGAGCACTGAAGTGTTGGATGCGGTTTGGGATGGGATTTTAATAAATGGTGAATAATTGAACAGAAATTTCCCCTTCTCTTTTGGATTTTTATTAATTTTTTTCTCCCATCATGAATATAGATGGTGATTTGTTGTGTATCCGACAGTACGAGGCATGCTCCACTCAACTCGGATTTGTTTTTTATTGATGCTCTCGCGTGAAAGATAAGGCATACATATTGAAATTCACAAAGTAGATGAACATGTCGCTTGTCTACAATACAGCCCATTAAGCCTAGACTCTCCACTAAAACGCCTTCAGCTGTTACCGTCTGTTTTTCAGCTGATTGTAGAGCGGATGCATTTCTGTTTCGGTTAAATGCAGCATTTTACACATTCAGACTGCGAAGTAAATTTCCATGTCTGGTTGTTAGTGCTGATCTTGTGATCTTCAGCTTGCTTTTCTGCTAGCACACCTGGTGAACGGAGGTTTGTGAAACGCATATGTGCGTGGGCGAAAAGTGTGTGTATGCTTGTGCACATGTGTACTCGCTCCCACACCACGGCTCAGTGGCTGACATGTTAGACCAGAGTCTGATTGGATTCCACGCTCCAGAAACATTAAACCCAGTGACTCATAGAGAGGGGTTGAAGTGAGGTGTGTGTGTGTAGTCTCTCTCTACACTCTCTTTGAATGCGTATCTAAGCCCAAACAGATCGGGTTTTAATGTCCACCTGTATGTTTGGGAGAGATTACTTATCTTTTCCTCTGTGTGTGTGCGTGCGTAGCTGCCGTCTTTAGTCTAGTCCATGCTGGAGTTCAGTCGTCCTTCAGATCAAGGTCAATGAGCTGTGCCCTATCTCTCTGCTCCATCTATTAGCTGTCCAGTGGAGGGTCTGGGGATGGATGGATAGAAAGCTTCGACCCCGAGTTAAACACAATCACCTGCAGGTGGGGAAGGTTACTGTCAAGATGTAATCAGTTACAGATTACTGATTACCTATTTAAAATTGTAATTGGTAGAGTAATCCATTGGATGGATGTGTTTAATTAACAGTGAAGTGTCCCGCTCAGTAACAGCTGATTCCTCTCAACTCTTGGTTTGAGACGTTCATTATAGCTACTAACTCTTTTATTTTGAATTCCATTATAGCGTGGATTATAATTACAGCGTTTGTTGACTGTAATCCAATCTATTCCCTGTCACATCTGACCATCTATCCTCTCTGCCTTATCTGCGATTAAATCTGCCTGCCTACCGTTCTTGGGATGGGTCCCTTATGGCGGGAAAGGACATTTCTACTCTCAAATCTATCAGTGGATCTACCGCCCATATGCTCCTCTGAGCCTCTGTCTCCCCTCCAATCTCCCCCCTTCTCTGTTTCTGAGGATTGGTTTTTGGTCGGTGTTAACCGAGAGACCGCCGGCCTTCACTGATTGATCAAAAGTCTTCTTGGCATGTGTCAGCTTTGACATAGCCAGGTGATCGGATTGAAGGACTGAGGTAACAAACAGCGGAAGTGACCCTATGCTCTGTAGGGGAAATAGGAAATACCAGAACAGAACATTTCCAGGATTAATACATGTAAAAATATAGCATTTCAAGTAAATTGTGTCATTAATTTAGAACCAGTAAGGCAAATTTCCCCAACTAAAGTCTTCTGCGCAGTATTTTTACATTGCAAACTGTCTGATTTAAAAGGAAATATTGTGGATTACCTAACAAGAAAAAGTCCTCTATAGCAAAAACAGGAAGATCATACTTTTTTTCCAGCACTAACTTTTACAGTTTCTGTAATGGCAGTGGATAGAAGAAGTGAAAGGCTTGAAAAATGTTGATCTTGTTTAGTGAACCCACAGGAAAAATAAAAAATAACTGAGACAGAGGGCAGGACTGCGGGGCTCGGGCAGGTGGCATCATCTTCTCTGAAACAGAAAGCAGCAGGTTTATGGCATCCCATTAAAAGACACTTCACTACAGTAACAATACCAGTGATCCCAGATACAGCAGAGCAGACACTCAAAACAGCAATGGTCTATTTTGTTTATGAAAGTTTTAACAATTTGTCAATTGATTAGACCAGTCCAAAGACTGGGTTGGGTCCCACAGGTCGGTCGCAGGAGAATTTCTTCCATAGTCTTGTATTTAACACTTCCGTTGTACACTTTTGTGCCACATGAGGGAGCCTGAATGTTCGTATTGTTCTGATAATTGTAGCCTACTTATACCATTGAATCTAATATGAAAGGCTAGCGTACATTCTGTTAGTTTGACTGATGAAAGGAAAAAAAAACAACCTGTTAACTCCACCTAAATGCATTTATTTGGTCTTATTTATAAAGTATTTAACATGTGTATGTTTTCAATAACACATGCAAAAAAATAAAGTTGTGATTTATCAAATATATCTCTTTGAAATGGCGGGTTTACCTATTCAAGATAATATAAGGTGATGCGGATAGCAGTAAGAATGGTCAGGAACATTCATTTACGCACAAATTTGCTCTTCTCACCATTTATAGATAAGGCCTATTGTGAATTAGGTCATGATGGTTTGGCGTTTTTAAAAACTGAATCCCCAGAAAAAAAATTCAGAAAACACTGGATTACACAGTGCCACTGAGTGCTTTTAACAATAATTGATATTGATTTCCTCCTCGTAAAGGATCAGGTTTAGTCATGAATGAGCCTGCACCTGGTTTGGCTATTAATTAATTAATCCAAGAATCAATCAGAATGATATGCCGAAACATTAAAAGTACCATAAATACAAAGCGTTATCGTAGAAAAAGCAGTTTCTTGTCACAATATGACTTTTATTTACCTACGTATGTACTGTATTCTGTTATCAGATTGACAGAAACAAAGGGAATAGCTGAAATGTGTTGGGATCCAGGGATTCAGGGATGTGGGAAAGAAGAATAGATGCCTTCCCAAACCTCTTGTATCTCTTGTAAGATGTTGTGGAAGAATGGCTTTAATGCAGCCTTTTGTTGCCCTGAATTTCAAACTCAAGCTAAAGTTGTTTTTATCCACGAGACTTAAATTCGATGAACTGCGAGCCACCTGCCTGTTCCCGTAGTGGAAATAAAAGCAATCGAGAGCAGACTATCTTTATCTGTGGCTCAGTGTCCCAGTGGGAACCATACTAACAAGCTTCTTATCCCAGCCACGCTGTTTATAGCCAACACACCTGGCTGACCAGGCTTTCTGCTTTAATGAAAAACTCTTTTAAGCATAAAAAACAAAAGGTGTTTAGTCTGACTATAGCAACACATCATCACCCTCAGGGATGAAGCAAAAATATGTTTATAATTTCCATAAAGCCTCTTGCTGTTTGTACGGAAAGTTTCTAAAATAATCACTTTCTAACTTTTGCTCAGTATTTGTTTGCACAAAACACCCGGCGTGACCCCCAAACCACCTGAGCGTCTGCCGGGATGCTGCTGATGTTGTTTACGTGCTCATGTTAATTAAATTACTTAGATCTGAGTGGGGATGATTAGCATGCTAGCAGTAATAGCTAGCAGGGAATCCAATAGCCTATTATCATAATGAGTCCCTTTGGCGCACTGTGTGGGTAGGTGGAAGAGAGAGAGAGTGAAGCGGTTATGTCGGTCGCCCAGAGTAGAGAGTTACATCAAAGGACAAGTGTTTTTTTTTAGCAAAATACATGATTCAAATTGATTTGTCCAATCTGACTGGAATTAGATACTGTTACTGCTGGGATACGGCGAAGAAGAAACACGCAGTTTTCCAGCAAAACACAACTACACGCCCTCAGAGATGCATGAAAAGTTGAATCGTCATAGTTTCATCATTTCCCAGAAGTGTTACGATATAATGCAGGGGACCAAATAAACACATTCAAACACACAGTCTCCACAGGTATTTTCTCTGCAAACATTCCCACCCACATAAACAGTCGTGGAGGGGGGGGGGGTTTCTGCACTGCGGCAGGCACCTGCAGCTGTGGCCCCACTCTGCTCATTATACACCTGCTTCCACACGCTGGACTTCTGCTGCACATATGCTCTTGACCTTGTGCTTATAATGGTACAATGTTCCGTTTATCGTGTGTGTTTCCGTGTAATAGTGGTCGCATTCATTGTTTAAAGGGTTGGGATTTTGTGGTTGCTGTTGAGACCATGTTTATTTATGTTTAATAATGCATAATATGAGCTTTTTCCCATGAGGCAAGTTTATTCCTTCTTTTCGTGGCTCTTTATCTCTGTTTACTTTAACAATTACTGCATATGCTCTCTTTGCTCCTCCACCTGCTCCACTTTTTCTCTGTCTTACTTCAAGGAATGTGTGCTTTAAAGAGGTGCTCCTCAGCAGCATGCACACAGTCACCAGTTTGACTTTAGATCAAACTCCTTCTTTTACTCTCACCAAACGGCAAAGACTGCAGAGCAAATGAGGAATTGCCCTCTCTTCATTAGCTCTAACTTTTAACAACGCCGTCTTTCATTCCATCTCCAGAGAGAGGGAGAGAAAGACATATTGCTGCATATATCCCTACTTCCCCATGGAGTTAGAATATATGCAGTGATAAGTTATCTGTCCTCTGGCTCACGTTTTCTCTCATCTGCTCCAACGTGCAGTGACGTCTGCCTCCAGACTGAGCTCAAGTGGATGGCTTTATTTGAGTGCTCAATTGAGTTTCTTAAATTCCTTTTTCAAGACATTCTGTAATGAGATTTATAGTAGATTATATACAGTATAATCAATAGGGCTGTCAAAGTTAACATAATAACGTGTTAACAGCAATTTGTTTTCACGCCACTAATTTCTTTAATGCTTTAATGCAACTTGTGATTTTTAGGCTGTAGCAGGCTCAGTTTTAAAGCCAGCTGGTGAAGATACTGGCATCATATGAAACTAGAAAAAACCTAAGCAATCCATTGGTACCGATCATGTCATACTAACTTGTTGGGAAGGAGGTTAAATAACGCTCCAAACTTACATTGAATTTTGGCGAGAAAAAACTGGCATAGCCATTTTCAAAGGGGTCCCTTGACCTCTGACCTCAAGATATGTAAACAAAAATGGGTTTTATGGGTACCCACAAGTCTCCCCTTTACAGACATGCCCACTTTATGATAATCACATGCAGTTTGGGGCAAGTCATAGTGAAGTCAGCACACTGACACACTGGCAGCTGTTGTTGCCTGTTGGGCTGCAGTTTGCCATGTTATGATTTGAGCATAATTTTTTATGTAAAACACAGTACCTGTGAGGGTTTCTGGAATATATTAATGCTTGTTATGTGTTGTTAATTGATTTCCAATAATACATATATATACATACATTTGCATAAAGCAGCATATTTGTCCACTCCCGTGTTGATAAGAGTATTAAATACTTGAGAGAAGTATCTCTTTATGGTACATTTTGAACAGATAAAAATGTGTGATTAATTTGCGATTAATTGTAATTAACTATGGAGAATCATGTGATTAATCATGATTAAATATTTTAATCAATTAACAGCCCTGATAATCAATCATGATAATAAAATGAAAGAACCGTCTCTCAAAATGATAACCTCTATTTTTCATCCACCTGTCCCATTCGTCCTGTAGACGCCAAGGCCTGCCCCTCCAAAGATTTCCAGTGCCGCAATGGGAAGTGCGTGGCGCCGATCTTCGTGTGCGACGGCGACGACGACTGCGGGGACGCCAGCGACGAGGAGAAGTGCACGGCCCCCACCTGCGGCCAGCACGAGTTCCGTTGCAACGACTCGGAGTGCATCCCCGCCCTGTGGAGTTGCGACGGCGACCCGGACTGCAAGGACAAGTCGGACGAGTCCATGGAGCGCTGCAGCCGGAGGACGGAGCCCCAGAAGCCTCGCTGCCCCGTGGGCGAGTTCCAGTGTGGGAGCGGGGAGTGTGTCCACATGAACTGGAAGTGCGACGGAGACGCAGACTGCAAGGATAAATCGGATGAAGCGAACTGTCGTAAGTCATCTGTGGATATGTTGTATTTATGAGGGTGGACTGATGAGTGGGAGAGGATGAATAAGTAAGTTAATGAGTGTGTAACTGAATGGACTTCTAAAGGATAATGCTGCTGTCATTTTAATTATCATCAAGAAACCCTGAAGAGACCAAATTTATCCTATCAGCAATAATGTTCTGTTTAGCCACATCATAATCCCTGTGCCATAGAAATCCAATGGTGTTGTTGTCCAAAAAATCATGAGGCCATTGACATATTCTTTAATTAAAACAAACATAGTCAGTGTAGTTTTAGTCCGAAACAGCTCAATGACTGCATATTCAGTCTCCGCAGAGTAGCCCTGACATCCCTGCACATGCTCAGGGACTCAGCTTTACATTTGCAGTGTTCATTGTAATGAAGGGTTATGTCATCCAATTGCAATGTAATGGTTCTTTTATGTAACGTATCTATTCCATGGCACAAAGACTACACACTGTACTTGTTTGGAGGGTAAATTCATCGTTTTGGGTTGTTTTTTTTATAATAATTTCATGATAAATGTAAAAAGTTAATACCAGCCGTAGGCTTTAATGAAGGCGATAAATGCATACCAACAATAATGCATGTAGTGTTGTGAAACAATGGTTCTGTGTGTGGCTCACTACTGTTGAGGGAATATACTTCAAAGGCTGACATGCCGTGTACTGTGAACAAAGACTGCGAGACAAATCTCGTGGTGCCACCAAATGATTGAAGGAGGGATCAATGCTAACTTGATGATCCATGAGTGTGTTGCCATGCAACCATGTGATCTGCGGAAGCAGAAGGAGAACTTCTGAGTGTGTTTGACCATATGCGTTTGTTGTGCGAGTGTGTGCGTGCATGCGTGGGAGGTGAAGGTCCTTCATCAAGCAAGACCCCCCATCTGGTCTCCTCTTCACACTCCCACTCACCACTCAGGGAGATGACAGCAGCCTCGTACATACGACATGATACAAGCACGCCGTGCTGCCACAACATAACACACGCGTACACACACACACTTTAACAAGACTCAGGCAGAAGCAAGTGTTTTTAACAGACACACGTTTACATAGCGATCATACCTGTGCTTACACGTACACACATACAGTATACAGTCTGTGAATTTTCATGCACATACAAATGCAAATAATGAAATAATCATACAATCATGGAGGGTTTGGTACTTAAAGGCACTCCAGCCTGACGTAGTCACTCTAAAAGTGAATTGCCATACACAAGCAGCTGTGACAATGTATAGACCTTTACACTTCAAAACCCTCCCATCTCTCCAGACACAATCTCACAAAGTCATTACTGTGTATTGATTTTGAGGTCCAAATAAGTATGTAGGTAAGTACTGCATGACAGGATGGAGGTTTTGCTGTGAATATAATATGATAATAAGGTTAAAAACAATATGCAAATGAGCATCACAGTCATAGTATTTAGGGAAGAATCTTACAATTAAACTTTTCTCGTCATTGAATCTTTATTCTTTCTTCATCTTCGAATGTTTTCCAGAACTATATAACAGTGATTCAAGGGTCTTCCAGATTTTTAATGCAACCTGAAATTAACTCAGATATGCTCATTTTAACAAGAGCAGGCTATCCTGGTCATTATATCTTTATTTTTGCTTCTACTTATTGTTAAATATGTGAGATTGATAGATGACTATTAATGGGATAGCTTGGGTGTTTTGAAGTGGGGTTGTATGAGCTATTTGTCCATTACAGTAGAAGATGGTCAGCACGCCTCCAGTTTGGAGAAACAGACAGGAATATCGACACGGGTGCAGCAGCAAAATGCATTTTAACCAGCTAAGAGAAAAGCTCACCTAAAAAAATCAATATAAATCTTAGTATTTCGCTATATTTAGAATATTTTCACCGCTTTACCTTGCCGTGAGACAACCGTTATCTATGCTCTTGCCATAGCAACCAGACTCCATTGAAAAAGAAAAACAGTAATCTGACCTCGCAGAACACAGGAGTTGTTGGTCTACCGCTGCCTCGATCGATTAGGTTGTTTCTTTTATTGTGTGACTTTGTTCAGATTCACCAAAGTCACTCAATAACAGAAACAAACAAACTGATAGAAGCAGCAGTAGACCAGTAACCCCAGTGTTCTGCGAGGTAAAATTACAGTTTTTTTCAATGGAGTCTGGTGGCTTTGGCGAGAGCATAGATAACAGCTTCAGTTCCGTGTCAGAAAGGGCTGTCTGACGGCAAGTTAAACCAGCGAAAATATTCTAAATATAGCCGGACCGTCCACAGCAGTACATTGATTTGCTTCCGTGCTGGTAACTCCTGTCTGCTTCTCTAAATTGGGAACGTGCCGACCGTCATCTACTGCAGGTAATCCACTGACTATGGGGTTGTGATTGAGGTCCGTTATGGACTTCACTCACAACCCCACTGCAAAACACCCAAACTATCCTTACTTGTGACTAGCTTAAACATTTTTACCTTTTAGTTTCAGCTAAATTAAGCTAAAAAAAAATGATATCTATTCTAAAAAGCTGCAACCGGTTTGTTTGTTTGCTAGTTTGCTAAAGTAAGATATAATTAAGTTTTCCAGGTCTATGATTAAGGGTTCTATTTGGGAATAACGTTGTAAATAAAATATACCCACAAACAAAAACAAACCCAGGAACATAATTGAACAGTGATGACTTGTGACAGAGTGACAGCGAGTGAAGTGGTCTTGCCTTGTCTACATGTGCCAGCGGAGTCATCTGTCTCAATAACCGCGTTCACTACTTCACAGATATGATGAGACGGCAGCTGCATGTGTACTATTATATGTATTTGATTGGGTCTGTGTGCATGCTCATCACATTGTGAATAAAAGTGGGCGGTCGGAGGTTTGTGTCAAACAAGATGTAATAGTTTTAGATGTCTGCGTAATTTAAATGAGAGAGCAGAGCGCAGCTTAGGGAGGTGCAACATTTCAATGTAAATTAGAAATGGGAGAATCATTGCACATCTCCAGTTTGTTTCCTCCTCCTCCTCCTCCTCCTCCTCTGTTCCCGTCAAGCTTTGCTCATTCCCACAGACCCGTTCCCTGGTTATTATCTCCCATCTTATTTGAAACATCTGTCTCAATAATCCTGTGTTATTTCACAGACATGCTGAGACAAGTGACTGCGAGAAGGGTGACAGGAGGTTAATGTAAATGAGAAATGGTCAAATCGTATCTTTAGTTGGTTCTCTCCTTTCCCTGCTGCCAACATATCTGCAGATGGCAATCCATTATTATTACTATTCCTGGGGATTCATCATAATTAGCTGAGCTCAGATCCCAATCATTTGGCTGAGAGAATCAGCACATTTTGTGATGGCACAGGATCACGCCTTCCACACTTTGCTGATTTTAGCATTAATATGTGTTTATCTTTAGTTTTTTGGTTTGAGCTTTAGAAGTCTGAGTCAGCTTATCTGTGTTTTCATGTAAATGCGCACACGTCTTGCTGCGTACATGCATTTCGGTGTGGTCGTTTGATGCGTCTCTGTGTGCGCTCACCTACAGGATGTGTACATTTGTGCTCACTTGGTGCGAAACAGTGTGTGTGTGGCTGTGTTTTATTCCACATTTCCTGATACAGTGATTGTGTTGCCGCGCATTTCTGTGGCCTCCACAGCCATTGATCATGTCTGCCTCCGTTCCCTTGGCAGAGCCAGTCCAAAACACAACACATGAATAATTAAACAGCCAGTTAAAAAGATGAATGAGTTAAATAAACCTGCCCTCGCTGTTAGAGCGAGCACAAACAAACGCCCGTATACACTTGCACATACACACACGCTCAATAGGTCACTGGATGTGGGTTTTCCTCAGACAGTGAATGAACACCTGCCTGGTTTTCATTTCCATCGGGGCTTTTTCTGTGCAGGTAAGAGTTGCGTATGACTGATTACTGTTGGATTGGAATGCACTCCAAGTTGGCCTGATTAAAGAAGGAAAACAGATACCCTACACATACACAGCTTCATAGATACAGCTGAGGAAGAGAAATGATGGGTTGGATCTTGTTGTTTTTGCGTTTGTATGTGTGTTACCTTCACCTTTACAGAGACATAGCTTAAATTAGAATGAAAGTTGAATTGATGTTTTGGAGGGTTTATCTTTCCATCAGAGACTGTGTGTTCTTTTGAAAATGCTCTCTGCGTTATGAGCTTTGTATCTTCTCATGGATGAAACCAATAGATGATATTTTCCCTGTAACAATAATGTAACAGGTCAGCTAATGTATGTGTTTTGTCCCCACAGCCCTGCTTACATGTCGACCTGATGAGTTCCAGTGTGGTGATGGATCTTGTATCCACGGCACCAAACAGTGTAATAAAGTTCACGACTGTCCGGACTACAGCGATGAAGCTGGCTGCATCAACGGTAAGTGTCAGACGAGTACGGCCCGTTCAGTGTGCAAACAACTTCCTACACACATATTCATTTTCACTTATGCACTTAATGTCAAATTTGGCTTTTTCTATCTGAATGTTGTAAGATTCTTATTCTACTGCAAAGAAAAGTGGCAGTGCAGCCCTTACACATGTAATCTCTGTTGCAAATCTTCAGCTTCATGCATTTTTTAGTCCTTTGTCATACTCGGTTCACCCTAAAAATCTATCCAATTATAAAACTACTAACAAGATTCACAGGGGATGTAGCAGAGAGTAGCACAGATGGCTGCAGTTGGTTGCACTAGTCTAATCTGCCCCATGAGAAACTTTAAAGAAGTAAATTTTGCACTGCTAAAGCAACAAAGACATAGAAGAGTGAGAGCGTAAGATGCCACAATGTCAAAGTATTCAAATGAGTCTGTCTTTGAAGTAAACAAGAAATGTTCACAGTGATTGTGGAAGAGGTTGGCGTGCTTCTCCTTTGCAAAACAAGTGACAGTGATGTTTTTACTCAACCACTCACTGCATACGGCGTACACATCAGCTTGAGTTTACATATTGTGATACACAGAAGGACATCATCAGACACTCTGCATGGCGGTGAACTTGATCTCGATGCCAGTGTTTTGAAGTGCAGCTGTGTATCTGAAATTGATGTTTTACTCTTCACAGTTTCCAAAAAAAGGCACAGTAAGTGCACCTGTACATGCAATGTTTTTTGTGAGAAGCTGTCATGTTCTGCACAGCTGTGTCTGTTTGTGTTTCAATCACAAACCATGGCTGATATGAAACATTCTGCGGTGACACTTATTGGAAAATAGTTTTCACTCCCTCCAAATTTGTGATGTTGCAATCATTAAAACACCTTTTTCTTATTATTTGTGACAGTTTGCAGTTATTTCCGATTCTTGCAAATCACAACAAACTCTTGCAAATCTTACCAATCACCATCACATTCTGTATAAAATGAGCCAGTTTTGAATCACTGTTGCAAACCAAGGTTAAATGAAGTTGAACCTTACTTTCAATAAATAATCGTCTTTGAAAAAAATGTTATGCTCGATAGAATTTCCAGTGATTAGACTGCTATCAGGCCATTAAATCTGCGTTATTAAGCGTGGGTCAGTAGGGGTCTACTACACCCTTTATTAGGTTTTATCATCAATTCACATGGGCGATTACCAAAAGAAGGTATAAAAGAACACAACAGCGGCCTCTAGCGACTGTAGTGATTAAGACAGGAGCAAATACGGAAGTCATGCAAACTCCATATGGGGTTGAGTTCAGGGGCGATGGATGGGACATAAAACGCTGGGTTTTCACCCAGGAGACCAGGGATCACATCAAGTGCGAAACCAACAACATGCGTTAAGTTTGACTTTCACTTTTGCAACGTAGTTATTTTAAGCCGAAACACAATGTTTTTTCCTAAACCTAAGTGGTTTTGTTGCCTAAACCTAAAGAAGCCAAAAAATCGTAACGTTTCATTCAGTTTTACAACATGTTAAAGCGTTTTGCTTAAATTTCGCTTCCACTTTTACAGCGTAGTAGGCCCCTAATGATGCATATTTAATGGCCTGATAACAGTCAAATCGGGTGCATCCTTACCTATGGGCTTATCTATATTTATATCTTTATTTATACTGTAGGTAGGTATAACTAATCCAATTATTTATTAAGCACTGGCTGATCTACTTAAGTTCCTGAATGTTGCATCTTCATAACTGAAAAGAGATGTATTTCAGTTAGTAAAAACCTGACCTCTAACTCTGTATTGTGTTTTGTCTCCACCACAGTTACAAAGTGTGACGGGCAGAGAAAGTTCCGCTGTAAGAATGGAGAGTGTATTGACAGCAGCAAGGTGTGTGACAATGTGAAAGACTGCAAGGACTGGTCTGACGAACCTATGAAGGAGTGCGGTAAGATCATTAGTCTCTGCTTCTCTTCATACATGCCCAGACACTCATTAGTTATATCACCACCTCAGGCATACATGGATGTACATACACACCGTTGCACACGCTCATGTCCAGACATCATCGACTAGCTTCTAATGTGGGTGGTCATCAGTCTTCTCAGTAAAAGGAGCTTCATTTGATCAAGGCAGGGTAAATCAGGACATTTCTCAGCTGCCTTGTTATGATCAAAGAGCCAAGCGACTCTGCCCTCTAGTGCGATCTTAGCCAGGGGAACGTGACCGGACTACATTACCCATAAGGAACCACACAGATTATCCACACACCATAGATAATTACCACTTAGCGAGCTTCAGTCACGGCTCTCACATCACAAGCAGTGCAATCCAGCTGCAAACAGAGAGAGGTGGTTGAGAGAGAAACATACCTGTTAATGAAATGTATCAAGTAAATATAACTTGTGTTGTATTAAGTGAAATGTTACTCAAGTACATGTACAAGCAGTCTCAAGAGATTACTTAAGGGATCTGCACTTCACTCCTGGTCCTCCAGCTAGTCACATGGGTATAAAATGATATGCTAGAGTGCTGCCCTTTCGGCTGGCTCTGATCTCGAGGCAGATGGATATACACTGTAATGAAATTGCCTTGTAACCATATCGTTAATGTTAAACATGATGTTCAGCGTGTCTCATAGCAAACCTGCACCTCCTCTTTGGTGTAGCTGTAACTTACAGCTGGCATTATCTGCAACATGGAGAAGGTAAAAGTTCTTGAACCAAGACCAAAGCAATGTAAAGTGGTTCAAAAATAGGTGTATTTACATTCAGTGTTAAACACCAGAACGCATCCTGTGTATCCTTGAGGTCTAACAAACGTTTTTAATGTAATTCATAACTCATAAAACGTTTGCAATAATGCATTTTTTTACATCCATATTTACTTTCTAGCAGTCTCCTACGTCCCTGCATTTGTTGCTGCTTCTTGTTGCATTATCACCGCCAACTTTCACTCAGTGAAATAGGATGAACTGATGGTCAAAGCACATTCTCTCAAATGTATGACTTTATATTTATATTATATTATATTATTTTTCCTGTAAATTTACGACTTTAATCTCAAAAATTATGATTTTTTTTCTCAGAATATTACCCTGCTATTATCTCTAATACGCCGTCGTACAGTGATTTCATCAGAGTTACTTTTTCTGCTTGAAAATAAGAAAAATAAGAAAAAAAATAAGAAAAAATGTAATACTTGAAATAGGTTTTCATGTTTTCACTTTATTTGACCTCAATACTATGTTTATAGTGAGTTGATTTGTTGTTATCGGATATAATTCGCTGACTAGACTTTAAATTACAACGGCGATTTTAGTTAAATGCCTCTTAAAGTCTTTACATCCCTCTTTCTCTCTCTGTCAGTCTCTCTCTATTTCTATTCTCGCTTGTCTCTTTCTCTCTCCTCTCTGTCTCACAGCAGAACCTGTAGCCTTGAAGCTTAAATCTTTAATGTAAGCCGGTAATGAAGTACCAACTTTAGCTTTCTGCAGCGATCTCTCTCTACTCCCTGGAGGGTAGTTGAAAGACAAAGGAATAAATGGAGGTGCAGAAACAGATACAAAAAGGAAGCATGACTAAGAGGGGAGTCCAAACTGTTCTACTGTTCGAAAATTCAAAAAAAAAAAAGTGTGTGTCTGTGTAACAATAGGCATCATACTGTAGTGGAGTGGCACCCGGTACACGTGGCCAAGCTCCCTGTTGGAGAATGGATTGATTCCAGGTGCTTTTGGCCAAGACTGTGCCCATAGGCCATGAACACACACACAGTCTCTCTTTTTCTAAGGCTTTAAAGCTGAATGTCTTTTCTTTTTTAATGGAAATTTGCACAGACACACTATCTTAACTGGCAGGATAATTAAAATTATGCACACACACAAACTTTTGGCGTTTGTCTTTCTGTCCAACTCTTTCTTTGTGTTTTACCCAGGCTGATTTTTTTCTATCCAATTTTAGACTGCTGGAGTTATTTCATTATTATTCAACTCTTCTTTACTTCCCTCCTCTCTTGTGCCTGTCCCGTCCTCTGTCCTTCCTCTCTACAGGCCTGAATGAGTGTGCAGACAACAATGGCGGCTGCTCTCACATCTGCAGGGACCGCAGAATTGGTTATGAGTGTGACTGTCCCTCTGGGTACAAACTCCTGGACAAAAAGACTTGTGGAGGTAAAGAAAAAAGAAGTTAGGCGACAAAACTGCTGCCTTAATGCAGAAGACCACGACTAATGTACAATCACAGCTTGTCTGGGCTTAGCCAGTATGAGCTGGTGCCATCTGTAGGGCTATTTTTTTCTGCCCTCTTCTGTTTTTATTTAGCTCTGTGAGCTTGGGAGCAGCTCCAAGAGAGTTTCATAATGTTTCTAGCCAAGCTATTTGAACATTTTGACATAGAGTATTGGGAAATGTTCTTCTTTTTCATTAAAAATTAAGTTAAGACTGGAGTCTGGGACATGACTTGAAGCAGGGATAAACTGGTACCAAAACGACCTCTTTAAACCACTCCAAAGCAATGTTGTATCTACTTTATTTAATACACATAGAATTTGAGATATATGGATCTGTGAGCAGTTATAAGTTGGGTATCGTGACAACAATCACTGGGTGTAATTGTAATTGTAGTTTGGTGCCAGGTCCAGATTCTTGAGTGGATCTATTGTACCTATTTAACTCCTTTTTTTATTGAATTTATTGATTTAGGACAGTGCGTATTAATCAACATATCAGCAATACACATCAATGTAAATATGCTGGAATTAGCACAATAACTAAATTTTATTTATATATATATATATATATTTATATATATATATTGATTGATATATATATATATATTTATATATATATATATATATATATTGATATATTTATATATATATATGTATATATATATATATACATATATATATATATATTATGCCTGAGTACATGACTGGTTTGTTTTTAGCCAATGTTTGAGGTTAAGTAGTGGTCACAGTCCCCGATATGTGCTGGTAATTTGCTCCGTGAATGTGTGCCTCTAACTGACATGGCATGTTTTTAAAACACACCTACATCCATGATGGTAATGTTATTTTCATATCTATGTGGCATAGAGTTACTTGTGAGATAAATCATTTAAAAAAAAAAAAATGCTTAAATGATGTAACTGTCTGAAATCACGATGCCAGATTTTAGCATTCCTTATCCTACACTAGTTAAATTAACAAGATAAGATCCGAAGCGTAAATAAGACAGCTTTAAAGTAGCTTGAAAGTGATTTGTTTTACTTTGGACAGAGCCGGGGAAGCAGTGTCCCCCGCTACACGTCTGGGTGCTAATACATATACACACATCCTGAATCCTGATCTCAGGGAGATCAAATTGGTATTGATCTTTTCATCGGGGCTGGGGGATTGCTTGCAAACAAGCCATTTCCAAAAATGTTGGACTGTTGTTTTTATGTTTTTATTTGGTTTAAGGTGTTTAAATGTACCACCTGTGACTGAGTCTCTCTGTTGTCCTAAACCCGGCATATTCAACTACGTTCAGATCTGCAAAGCTAGGAATTTAAATGTGAAAACAATACACCTTTTTAATCTTAGTAGGTCGTTTTAATAAACACAATGTTGCATTTAACATCTTTTTTATTCAGTTTGACTCTCCCAAATTTGCTCTGCTTTAACAGCCTGGGTTAAAACTTTGAACAATTTTTTTTTAACAAAAATAAGTGTTTCTGTGCTTAACAAGACATAACTAAGGAATGGGCTAATTAGCCTACTAATAAAATTATGATCTTCTAATATTCAAACAGTGCAAACACCCATAAACTTGGTGTAATGTTTGCAGGTTACTTAAATAAAAACACAATGATTTTGCTTTTAACAGTCTGTAACAGCATCAGTAGCGTGAGTGGTAACATTGATGAACAGGAATAAACTAAATTATAATTCTTTTCATATTTATAAATGATCAAAGGGGCGGTTTGAGGTTGTTAAAGGGCCAGGTTCGGCCAACATGCTGCAAATTGAATAGGCCTATCCTAAACAGACTAACAAGGACAATATATCTGTGCATATTCTGTAGACACAATATCCATTCATATAATATAATATAGCAAAACGCATGAAAAATGCTCAGACACCTGATCCTCTCTTTGACTTTGAAATTGTATAATATAGAATCATTTTTAAACATTTGGTAAAAAATAACTTTTAATAGACTTAAAAGCAATGATGGTCTCAGTAGTGATCTATGCAAACTGGGTTTCTCATAATTACACTTAACAAGTAATAAGCATGCACATTTTTCAAACCAAGATCTAATCCTGTCTGCTGGCGCTCTCGGCCAGATAGATATAAATCCTAGAAACTCCATTTGAAGACACAGACTCTTCATTTGAAGTGAACATTCTTTTGAGAGAAAGATTGTTAACATGCTAGATACCAAAAATGTACTTCTCACTCTTAAAACATAAATCACTTTTGTGTGTCTCTCGTGTTGTTTTGATCTTTATGTCTTTGTGCTATGTTTCTCTCCACAGATATAGATGAGTGTGAGAACCCAGATGCCTGCAGTCAGATCTGCATCAACTACAAAGGAGATTATAAGTGTGAATGCTACGAAGGCTATGAGATGGACCCCGCCTCTAAGACCTGCAAGGCCGTGGGTGAGCTATTTATCACACACACGCTGGCACCCATCTGTTCAGGTTAAAGACGCACACTGTCATAGATGAATGTTCTCACAAAAACACAGACATGGGCACACATGTACTCGAAAGGAATCGCACGTCGAGACCAGCTCCTATAT
>CAKAOI010030142.1:0-16594 GCA_916701655.1 Sebastiscus albofasciatus | reverse complement strand
TATATATATATATATATATATATATATATATATATATATATACACCAATTACTCTCCCATTCCCGCACCCCTAGCTACTGAGGCGCATCCCACACTATTCTCACACTGTGGGATTCTGTGAAACGAGAGGATCGTTTTGTATGGAGGCCGTGTACGGCAATCTGTGCAAAGACAAATATTTGCCACCTTTTTCTGCGGTCCCCACTAATGAAAAGTTTGCAGCCAGCTGCCTCTGCTCTCCCTGGAGTGTCAAAGGATGATGTTGTGTAGGGAGGGGGGCCAGCCCACTCACTGTGGGACACAAGCAGGGTCTGTACCCTTCGTTGGCCTGGGTAAACACTCCGAGCAGTGGTGTGAATGAAAATAAAATCTTGTCCTCAAAGTTGCACCAGGCAAGGCTGTTACTGGAAAATGGTCTGCCTTAAATCCTGAGGTGAAGATGCAACTGTAGCTTGTTAGCGGCACCTAATAAAAGCCTTTACTCACCGGGGGCATGACGAATAAACGTCACGATAATGCAAAATACTCGCCTGCATATATTGTATGTAGCTTTTATTGTGAGAGGTAAGATCGAAAGGAGTCTGGTCTGATCTGGTCTGCGCTACTTTTGTCAAGGTTGAAAGGAGTAATAAAGTTTGCTGTCTTGGTTCAAACTATGGAGCCTCCATATTGTTTCATAAATAAAGGCGCACCTCAACCCGTTCCACATAACGTGATTAGTTGATGCCTTTATTCATGGTGCGAAAGCTAAAAAAATCGACAATAAAACGTTACGAAAAAAAAATGACGCCGCTTTTTTGCCGCAGAATGTTCGCATTTTGTATGAAAGTAAGAGTTTCTATAAAGTATGGAAAAGTATGGAATTTGATTTTAGTAATTTCCAGGTCTGGATAAGTATGGAAAAAAAGAAAAGAGAGTATGGAAAAATATTTGTTCTGTTTTCTAAAATATAATGTAATATTCATAATTTCTAAAAAATAAATTGATCTATAAATTATGAATATATTGAATAAATTGAAAGTTAGGAGCAGGCGGTTAAATATTTACTACTGTGTGAGAACGCAGCCAGAGCGAGCTTGATGTCGTCAAAAGCTTGGCAAGAAGTATGGCGTGCGACGCAAAGCCAATGGACTTCCTCTTTTCTAGTTCCGTGGTGAATTGTACATGAACATCGCCTCTGTTACAGAAAGGGGTTGAAGATATACAGTTTTTTAAATTGCACTGTTTTAGCATTGCAGCTTCAGTAAAATGCTGTGCATTGAACTTGTTTAGGTTTGGTGTTAATTGATTTGTAAGATCTGCAGGACCAATCTTCTGGCAATTATTTGGCACCATAATAGTATAGGCTACATAGTCATATTGTAACAGACATGTTAACAGTTAGATTTTAATACCATTTAATTTATTGATTTAATAAACATCTAGCTATTTGTACTCAGATGTCAAATATTGTCTGAAAAATCAACGGAGAAGTCGGGAATTTGAGTCTGTAAAAGTGGAAATTATTTTTTTTAAATGGAAAATAAGTAGGAACTCTGGAACGAACTCACAAAAACAACAGTTCAAAAAATGTGAATTAATCGCACGAAAGAAACGCTGCCGGTGTGTAACAGCCTTTTGAAAAAGCTCCATGCAAATTCTGGGTGTTTTCAATTAGAACCCCCCTATTCTCAGTCTTTGACTGCTGGCTTTACCGATAACGACGCTGTCTGTCAAATACCATTCAAACACCAGCAGATAACGTTTCCTGACAAATTAGAGCTTCTGATGTGTCTTGATGTTCTGATAAAAGTTGATATATTTTTTTACATCTAGCCGTGCTGCAAGCAGAATTTCAGTGTTGTTGGTAATGCAAAACTCTACATCTTTACCATTTAATAGAATCGAGGGGTGCCTGCAGACCTAGAGAGGATTGGAAACTATAATCAGTTTATTAGTGCTTTATCTACATTATAAATCCTACAGGAAACATAGCCTCTTGCCCTGGCAGTGTTAATGCCTTGCAACTACCTCTTTATGGAACCTTTAACTGATTGAGTTACACAGCAAATTAACTTTTTTTTGAGGGACAAGAGAGAGAGAATAGAGTGTTACTAGTGATTACCGCCATCGGTCTTAGGTTGAGTCATTATAGGGTGAACTGGTCTGGTAATGACGGAGCTTAAAGCAGAAAGCAGGCCCTCACTCTTAAGCTAAGTGGCATAAAAAGCACCATTGATTGCTTCATGCCTCTCTGTGTGAATCTTTATTACTGTTCGGCAGCGCAAACAGTCTTTGTCAGAGGCCGAGACATTTATTAGAGGGGAGGAGAGGCGAGCAAGCAGAGGAGGAGAAAAGATAAATGGACGGATGGGTGCATTGTATGAATATCTCTCTGCTCATTGAAGTAACGCAGAGATGCATCCGCGCTGTTGATTGTGGCAGATGTTGTTGCGTGCCAAAGGAAACAGCGTCAAGAGGAAGAGAGACAGGAAATGTGACAGGATTATTGTTTATGTTGAGGTTTATTTATTCAGAGGCGCAAATAGATGGGACCATAAATACTGTACAGAGATGTTTGCTTCGTGAAGCTGACGTAATGTGGACTTAATGAAGCCTCATTTCGACTGTGAACTCATTCCTAGATGCACATATGTACGCCCAATCGCACACATGTACGGCCACAGACGTCAGCATGCACTTTGGGGATTCCGGTCACATACATGAACATGTAGTTATTTAGAGGAGTCAACGTTCGTACACAGATACCGGCCAGGAGAAGCGACGCATTCTGTGATGAGATGTGACATGTGTCAAGTGCCAATATCATTTGCACATATTGAAGTTAAGGCTGTTATTTGTGCTTCTATCTTAGTAAAACACAATGTCATCCTCAAGTAACACACAATGGCACTTATAGCTTTTTTTTCCTGCATTTTCTACGTGCAAGTTTGAGCCTGTGCAGATAATTGAATGACAACAGCCAACATCTGCTCTTTGTGTTCTCCGGCGTACAAAGAGTGCATTTCATTCTAATCCTGACATGTAGTTTTAGGCTCTGCAGATTAATTTCAGAGTAATATGCAACACTAGCAATGCTAATTAAAAGTAAAGTCCCAGATCGGAGTCGTAATGCGTTCCCTCCTCTAAGCTGGTGTTTGTGAATGTGTGTTGCGTGTTTGTATTAGTACGTGGCAGCGTCCATTAAGTCCCCTGAAGAAAGCCTTATTGCTCTTCACTAATTGCATTCCTTGTTTCTGTGTTTTACACCTTTATGGGTGTGATGCCACTCAAGGAGTCGTCAACTTGAGTTATTATTATAGAAGAGAGAGAGAGAGAGAGAGAGAGAGAGAGAGACAGAGAGAGAGAGAGAGAGAGAGAGAGAGAGAGAAGAGTGTGGGAGTTACTATGCATGAGAAGGATGGATTCACAAAGTGGCAGTTTCTTGACCAATTAAATTATCTCTCCTACATAAAATATAGTTTATGCAAAAGCAGAATAGAACAAGTATGTGTTTCTGTGGTGCTATTCCTCATTATTACCATTATTTTGTCACAACTGACCATGTCAACACATAAACAGAATTACTGCAGCACCATTTCTAGAGAAAATGTTCTGCCAGTGTCCAAATTTGTCTTATTTTATCATTATATAATATGCTAAATAAAATGAAACAGTTAAAAGACAACCTATTATGCTTTGGTGCTTTTTCCCCTTTCCTTTAGTGTGTTATATACTGTCGTTTTTGTGCATGTACATGAACATTGAAGCATGTAAACAACCCAAAATATAAGTATGCACCTGAAAAGAAGCATAACAGGTCCTCTTTAATGCTGTAACTATAACTTCAATCGCTGCAATAAAAACAAATTCATACTAGAATGGCACTCGGGGAGCGCAAACCTCCGCCAAGGTGCGCAACTTTAAAAACAGATCACAGCTCACAGCTGGTGGTACCGTGAGGTGGTCGGCTTATTATTAACACGGTGTGTTTCCATGTAACGTATCGGCGGATGCGTCTCTCATTCAGCAGCCTTGTTATGTCTGTATGACATTACACTACGTTGTCTCTCATCCCGTCATCTAGCGCTTTTGTCTTTCTCACCACGGACGGCCAGCAGCAGCTCCCGTGCACACATCCACACCATGGATGTATTAAGAGAACCCACACATGTATGTCTCTGCTCGAAGAAGGCGGGGCCATGCGTCATCAACGTGTCATCAGTTACACTGCGCATGTGTTATACCCTGTGGTCTTAATGCTGAGGCTGATTGGAATTCTTAAAAAAATGAATTAAAAAAAGTCATTTTTGATTAATTTTGAGGTAAATATTGGGGTAATTTGGCAGTAATTCCAAAGAAATTTCAAATAGCTTACTTGCTAATTATCACCTAATTACCATGAAATATGAAGACCTGTAAAATGAAGTGTTACCTAATATTTTATTAACGCAATTAACATCCAAATACAGACGACAACTAATTTGCTTTTTAATGACGGTACATAAACTGAGACCTTTAAGATAGTCAAATAAAAGTTTATGAAAAGTACCGACAGGAGTGAAGATGAGGAGGAGAAAGATGTGACAGCATGGAATCCATCACAGGTACATAAAGCAGGACACGCTGTCACAACGATGCAGAGGAAATTTACAAACTGCCTGTGGACCAAACTCTTGTTTCCTCCTCTTGTTCCTTGTTGTCGCTCTCATCTACAGTACAGTGTACCGGGGGCTTAACCACAGTGCCAAGAGCAATTTTTTTCCACACTTGACAGTTTGAGCACACACTTTTCAAAATGAGTTTCGAGCAGTGGTCAGATTTTCCCCATTGTCAAAAGATTTTGCCATGGGACCCTAGATGATGTGGAACACTGTCAAACCTCGTCTCAGAAGTTTTTATCCTGCAGTCTTAAGCTTTTAATAGACAAGCACACAACATTTTATTCCGTCTGCCTGTAGGAATGTCGGTAATATTAATCCAGAATGCAAATTTGCACGTATATATTTATCATCTATCGTGTCTTTTATTCTTTCAATGAACTATCACGGCTTGCAACGGTCACAATATGGTGCGCAAATTATTAGAAGGATTCTCTGGCCTTCCAGCAGTGACATAATGAAGCGTTATATAACGTGCTTTGTCATGAGGAATGCTAGCAAGTGGGATGACTTTTTGGCTTTTGACAGAAGGTTCATTTCTGTTCCCGGCTGCAGCATCTATTCATCATTATATAGCATAGTGTGTATGACTTAACAAGCAAGGCTGACCCAGATGTGTGTGTGTCTACCTCCAGACATAACATCATCCTAATAACCTCATCCACACTGGCTGCTCCTGAACATCCCCATCATCCTGCAGAATTTCATACCTGGCTTTGCTCTGACCTTTCCGTCTGTCTTTATGTTCTTACTTTCCACCTCCACAACATAAACATCTTCTTTGGTGCAAATCAAATCAATGTGCCCGCGGTGGCTGACAGCATTTCCCCAGCCCGTATTTATCTTTTCTCTGCATTATCTTAATTGGCTAACGGGGCAGAGCGGCCCCCGAACTGGCAGTGCAGATTAAAATATATCTAGGGGACGCGGTTCTTGTTAAGAAAGCTGACTGTTGCTCTGCCGGGATGCATTGAGGAGGGATTATGTTGCGCTTCTTTTTGATGACATCTCTAGTGTCGTGCCCTGAAGAAAACAGTGAGTCAGCTTTTTTCACTTTGAGGAGGACATATTGCTGCGACAACAGCAGTGATGAGGGATAAGAGATGTTGTCTCGAAAAAGTGAGTCAGGGGGATTGATGAAAGAGAAGTTGGATCCATCTCTGTTCTCATTATATGCATGCTGCAAAATGTTCTCTTTTTCTCATCCCGTCTTTCTCTCTCTTCCACCCTACCCACCTCACTTTCTTTTCCTTCGCTGTCATTTGATCTGTTAATGTCTTTTCCTTCTTGCTTCCTCCCCAATTACATCCTCTTACTCTTCATTTCTCCATGACTCTAGCTGCATCCATCACATTTGCTTGTGCCTCTCTCCTTTTTGTGTCGTTTCTCTCTCTCTCTCTTGCTCTCTCTCTCTCTCTCTCTCTCTCTCTCTCCCAGCAGGTGAAATTGATGGTTTCAAACCTAGTAGTCAGAGGAAAATGATTGGATCCAAACAGTAGTAGAAATGTAATATTTTCTCCCTGTGCAGTAGCCCGTATTAAACCGGGGCTGAGAAAACCTATTGAGAGCTGGTTGGCTCTGTGTGAGTTTGTGTGTGTGTGTGTGTGTGTGTGTGTGTGTGTGTGTGTGTGTGTGTGTATATAGGTGTTTGTGTGTGTGTGTGTACGTACCTTGTTACGTACATTTCTGCTTTACTGGTCAGTGTGGAGTGGAGAGCAACATGACAGATAGGAGAGAGAAGTGAAGATGAAGTAAAGAGAGATAAAGATAGAGAGGGAAACCGGCACACCGAGGTGTCTCTACCGCATGCAGCACAAATTAAGATGTATTTTTTGTATCTGTGCGTACTAAAGAGGGAGTTGACCTTGTCAACTGCCTGACGATTATTCAAATGCTTGACTCACCTTCAGCCTGCTGAAAAAAGGTGCCCCAGGTAACTGATGTGCTCGCCGACAGCACGTAGTCTACTGTTGAAGAGAACCCAGAATCACACTTTTGACAAGCTGTTGTACTAAAAATAGAACGATGTGTCATGTCTAGTTGTCGGGCTACTTTATCCACTTGCACGTTGTGCTTTGTTATTTCATCTAGCAGCAGGACACACACTCACATACATACACACTCTTTGAATGGATGTGTCTTTTTTTAAGGCTCCTTTGCTTCCAGTTAGGGCCACCTCGCGTAATGCATGTGCTGCTTTTCTGCAGAGCATAATTGTGTGAATAATTAAGCGAACAGCATTATGTTGTGTCAAAAAGAACTCTGTGTGTGTGCAGAAGATATTGTTTCTTTTAAAAGGTTTATTTGGATGATTTATTTATGCTCACATCATCAAAAATACATGTGTTAAGAACCTTAATAGTACAAATGCAATAAGAAAATAGAAATAAGAAATAAGAACAAACACTAAACACCGGCTATGGTATCTTTGTAGATGACAGTATGTTTGGGTTTTTAACAGTGCTGCTGAAGTTCATGTGAAGGGCAAAAAGAACTGGAGCACACTTTTGCAGCTTTGTACGTACATGTACGATTTTGTTGACTAATCGATTAGTAAAAAACTGAGTTCCTCCACAAAGAATCACACAAAAGTACCACTTTAAATCTTGTGTTTACCAGAAATGTGCTTATAAGTTTCTTAGGAATAAGTCATTCAGAATGGAAAAAAACATAAAAAAAACGACTAATTGACTAAAGAAATCTTCTAGGACCAAAACGACGATTAGTCAACTAAGGAGCCGTTTACATATAGCGTCTAAAATGCGTGGAAAATGCCAGCCATGCCGCTTTCATCCTTTTATCCAAAGTGCTTGGAAGGTTGCGCTCCTGTCGTGCCTGCCGTTACTAAGCAACCAAAACACGTGTGCTGCGATGACAATAATGATGAAGTTGCCGTAATTTAGCAGCAAAACTGTCTAAACTAAACAAAGTGAAAACAAAGATAAATGCATTTCCAGCACTGTAAATCCCTCACAGTAGCTTTACTGCTCGATTTCTCTGTCAAATTGGCTGACCTTTCAACGGGATGTTGTGATGTCCTCGGACAGAAAGGATGAAGCCAGTCCGTGAGACAGATGGTAAAGCTCTCGGTAGCCCTGCACTGGAATGATTGACTTCTCCTCCATATTTTTACCGTAGACTGATGTTTACGGAAGAAAGAAAAGATATCTGCTGGCAGTGATTGGTTTTTCCTCGTCACATGACATGCGGTACACGCTGTTGTTTTACAAAGGTATAACTATTCTCATCTTGGGTGCGCAGCCTACGCGCCCTGAAAAGTAGGTGCTTGGGAACGCTTGCCCGTTGCATTGGCGTTGCTCCAGCGTTGTTCCAACGTTGCTCTCGCTTTTGAGTGCCCCTGCCATGCATCTACATTGACAATAATGGATTTGAGGGTGCAAAAAAACACAGTATGTGAACCGCCCCAAAGAGGGGACAGGTCTAACTTTAATAGTGCAAACAGACCAACGTTTTGACACCACTGTGTCTTCATCACAGTCATGGCAAATGCATATATAGCCAACAACATAAAAGAGGTGTATAATTGTCATTGGACAGTTGGTTGAACTGAACTTCAAATGTATTGGATAAGGGATCCAAGGGCAGGAGTTGTCATGGCTAAGGGACATGTCATGTCAGCATCACTGTTTAAAACATATTTTTTATATCAAGTCAACATCTTTGATAATTTCCTGGTCTTGTTGATGTGGTAACACATGACAGCACGTAGTTACATCAAGCTGTACTGCCAGTGAGCAGCAGTAGCAGGAAGGCAATGTGACCTTGTCTGTCTCAGGCTCAGGAACAGTGTGGATTGCATTACATTAACAAAGATGCAGGTATGCAGGTTCATTTTTCACAGGCTGGGGATGTGGGCTACAATTCATGTGTCATTGTCGAGATCAGCAAATGTTTCCTTGTCACATATACACTATAGCACACTTATGATTGACAGTGTTGCAAATGGCCTATGTCTAGTAGAGAGTGGTTTGAGAATGATAAATTAAACTCTTTTGGGGGTTACAATTGTAGGTTGTTGGCTGTCAGGGGTCTCCACACATCTCCTGAGAGTTGTGGCCTATCTGGTGTCCAATCTCGCCGATGTCTAGGTGTAAATAAATGGTTCCTTCGGGAGACATGCTCATGCAGGATTGTGACGTGAATGTCTTTTCTGCTCCATCAGGAAAGAGTCCATACCTGATGTTCACCAACCGCCATGAGATCCGTCGCATTGACCTGCTGAAGAGTGAATACACGCAGGTGGTTCCCACGCTGAAGAACGCAGTGGCCCTGGATGTAGACGTGTCCACCAACAAGATGTTCTGGTGTGATCTGTATCATCGTAAAATATACAGGTATACACACACACACACACACACAATGAACAGTACATATGATTTGTGTGATGTTTTGCCATAACTTTTGATACAAGTTGGACATGAAAACATGTCAAAAGTGAAAACACAAGTATTTATTTGGACTACCAATGAAGTCTAAATAAAACCATGAATAACACTGTACAGAATCAGGACTTTAGGTGTTTGGAAAACACTCTTCCCTCTTTCTTCAGCCATTCTGTCATTCTGTTTCTCCTCTATACATCCACCTTGTCTGCTTCAACTTGTCACACCTCTGGTAGAGAGGCAGAGAGACACCTGGGGGCCCTGTGTGTGCGTGCATGCATGTGTGCGTGTGTGTGTGTGTGTCATCTGTCAGGAAAAGGTGGAGCTGTTTGTCCTTCACATACAAACACACATACAAATACACAAGCTGTAGGTATATCATGACTGTGTGTGTGCATGCGTGCGTGCGTGCGAGTGATGGCTGGCAGGTAGTGGGAGGGGCCCTCTATCATCTCAGCTGAGCCATATGCTCCCTCTAATTTCACTGCCTCAATAATCACCACCATTACTCATCTGCATACACACACACACACACACGCATACTTCCACATAAAACTCATGTGTGATACACTCAAGGGCTTGTGACAGAGAAAGGACAAATTAACTCATTCGTCATGATGAACTCTACTTTGGAAATAAACACACACACAGACACTTTGAATGGTCAGCAACAAGTGAATTTGTACAGTTAAACATGCTTACAGTTCTTCTTGTTATGTTTTTTTTAAACATAAAAGTATACCATCGGCTCCGTGTTGCATGATATCATTTTGAAGGACTGCCATACAATCTAAAACCCTCAGTTTACGAGTACCTTTTAGATCATCTTATCCTTTTCATAGTTCATCTGCTCCATAGTTTTAAATTCCCCAAGGCCTTGTTAAAGATACAATGCACGATGCTACAGTACATAACAGCTCTGTCACACACAAGTGCTAAATATGCATTTATATTTTGTCTGGTTCCATATCTCTCAATTGCCGCCCACATCTACCCATTTGTTCAGTGATTAGCACAGGTCTGGTGCTCGTTCACGGCTGTTTCCCCCAGTTAGAGAGACCAATCAGAGTTTTGTCGGCAGCATTAAGAAAGGTGAAGTCATCTTCCATCATAGATAACTTGCTACAAAGCTACATCCATTAAAAGATAGTGACAGACAAATGATGAGAGGTGGTAGGGGGATCTATTGGCAGAAATGGAATATAATATTAATAAGTATGTTTTCTTTAGTGTATAATCACCTAATAATAAGAATCGTGTTTTTATTAGCTTAGAATGAGCCGTTTATATCTACAAAGGGACAGATCCTCTTTTCACGGAGTCCGGCATGTTGCACCCAGAACGGACAAACCAAACACTGTTAACTTTTCCTGTTTGGGCCGGATTTGATAACGTTACTCACTCCCGTCACCTCTGCTCTCTCTCTTGCTTCACCAGTCACTTCCCATGTACAAACACACTCTACATGCTCTACACCACTAGATACTGCCAGATCCTACACACCGGACCTTTAAATCAACATATTTCTTCGATGTTGTGAAAAATATTACATAAATTGCTCTTAGCAAATGCTTATTCCCTGTCTTTATTACTTGGTTTCTCATATATAATGTGTCAAGAATGCTTTCCTAAGGATGTGATTAATCGCACACTTTACTCAAGCAACTTACTCTCCAGTGCAGTACTTTTTCCTTTGATAAGGAGCAGTGTACCAAATAGAAATAGCTGTGTATTTAAAAGTGATTCATCCTCATTGTCCCTCACTGCAACGGTGTGGTTTTCCAGACTAATTCATAGTGATTAGCAAGCTACGGGTCGATGACTTGTTAACTTCTCCCTGTGATGGAGATGTCTGTTGCAAACAATAATACAGCCAATTAAAGATGCAATCTGCTCAGTGGTCTTGGACTCATCTGTCTCTGTCTTATTCTTTACACCGGTCTGCCCTCTATTCATCCCTCCAACCTGTTCATCTCAGTCTATCTGAATATGTGTAACTAAAATTAAGGACATATTGAATAATACCAATACTCTGTGACAGGGTGGTATGGTTTGTATTTTTTTTTTTTATCCCACACTTGTCAGTCATTCGCAGTTCCTAAATTGACCACTGTTGCACTAATAACATGAGGGATTTCCTCCAGACCTCATTTTAATTTTCAGTGTGTGAGACAGGTGTTATAAACTCTGGGACACAAGAGAGATGCTTTTAGATTATCCATCACAAGACAGCAGCAGGCTAACTTTCCCCCCATAGATGAAGATGTCTGCACAGCCAATTAACAACACAAGCTGCTTCCAAGTCCCTCACTCATCCATCTCCACCTCATCCTTTGCTCCGACTACCTCATCCTTTAGTTAAGCTGCTTTGCCCTTCCGTACTTCTCAAGACTGTGCCGCCTAGTCCCGCCCTACTGCGCTTTGATTGGCTCATAAGCATTGCTTCAATACGCCCTTGTGATTGGATGTTTTTGCTATCGGAGCAGCAAAGCGAAGCTGTGTTCCTGGCCGGAGGAGGAGACACTGCTGCTGGGCACAGAGCTCTCCACCTTCCGCCGGAGCAGGTTGATGGCGGCAGCGAGGCCGAATGTTGGTCTGCCCGTGGTGGAATCCCACCCGGTGGCACTGATGATAAGCATTGAGAATAACTATATACAAATAGCCAATCTTCTCGCTGATGGTCTCGTTTACTGATGTAAGTCAGATAGAGTCATCAGTATTAAATTGAGTTTCATAACCAGTTAAAAGTTCTATGTAACTTTAAAATAATAGGGTTAGAGAATTGTAGGCTAAAGATAACAAAATAGGCAAAACTGTTTAAAATGAAACGATTTAACACTTGTTGTATCTTGTAGGGAAAAAGCTATGCTTGAGATGATCCTAGGTAGGCCTCGCTGCCGCCTTCAACCTGCTCCGGCAGGAGGTGGAGAGCTCAGTGCCTGAGTGCATCATGGATGTATAAAGAGAACTGGATACAGCGCTCATTCCTATGAGAGTTGCTCAGTGGTTCATGAAGCCAAAACGGCTCGACTGCTGAGTACCCGGATTATCCGTCGATCTTTCACATCCATTGGGCCTATAGAGCAGGCACAGTAGCGTTTCCTTTAACTCAGACTCCCAGCCCTCGCTCCAGGGTCTCATTCACATGAACAGAGGAAGGGAAATAACTCTGGATTCGGCTATTTGTGCATTTTTCAACTTTGAGGATTGAAATAAATTAATGATTTAAATCAGGGCTATTCAACACTGGGAAGTTGATTTACTTAAAAAAAAAAGATATCTGCTGATTTTAGTGACTCTTTCTCAATGTAAGTCTATGGGAAAAAAGTATTTTTGGGCCCAATGGCATCACGTGACGGACACAGAAGTTCTAGTACTGCCGTTTGGCCACAACGAAAATTTGCTCTTCCTGGTGGCTTGGGCTGCAGCGGCTCCTCCTCTGGCCAGGAGCACAGCTTTGCTTCGCTGCTCCGACAGCAACAGAAAAAAAACAATCACAAGGGCATGCTGAGGCAATGTGTACTAGCCAATCACAGCACAGTAGGGTGGGACTAGGTGGAAAAAATTGTGTATATTGTTTGCCAACATGTGACGACGGGGTGCAAATCGGGACGTTGCGTTTCCCTAACTCATGACAAGGTTGCCTTGTATTGTCTTGTAGTGACGTAGTGAAGACAATAATGTGCTACGTCTGAAGATGTTGAGAAAGGAAGGGAAATGGGGACAGAAGCATGGACAGAAAACAAGTGGGAAGCAAGGGAAAAAAGGAGAGAGATTGAGAAAACAAGAGACAGAAAGATACAGAGAGATCGAGAGTGAGAGAATCGGAGAAAGAGGCAGGTTGTATTGTGAGCTCCTGATAGATAAAGACAGACTCTTTCTCTCTGGGAGGTGGGAGGCCTTAGATTTGAGTGGCCCTGACATAGCATTATCTAGTGTAAAGAATACCTGTTCCTGCAACTAGTATCTAAGACACATACTCAAGTCTTTCTTCACAAGAAAGGGAGACAAGAAATCTAGCAAAGCACAACTTGTGTGATTGCCTCTCTTTTTCTGCCCGCTCCTAAATGACTGTGTATTTCATGATTTCCACAACGCTGATTGTCTGACACAGCTCTTCTTGTTCTCTACAATCCACCAGCGCTTACATCAACAAAGCCAGCGACTCGTCGCAGCAGGTGACTCTCATCGACTCGCTCCACTCCCCAGAGGGCCTGGCCGTCGACTGGGTCCACAAGAACATCTACTGGACCGACTCTGGCAACAAGAGCATCGCCGTCGCCACGGGAGACGGCAGGAAGAGGAAAGTGCTGATAGCCACTGAGCTGAGCGAGCCGCGGGCCATCGCGGTGGATCCGCACCAAGGGTGAGTGGGGGAAGATTTGGACAGATGGACAAGTGTAAGAAGGTGGCAAAGGAGTGTAGGGAAGAATGGAGGCCAGACAAGCCTGTGGGTGTCATTGTCATTGTCCAAGCCAATGTTATTATAGAGAAAAAAATTTTTGTCTAAAAGCAGGCTTTTTACCAACGGTATTTGTAGTGCTGCGCCCATCTGTTAGATTAAGCAGCTTAACAATTATTTGCAGATACGACGTGACTCTATCTACTCTTTCTGCCTTTCTCTCGGGTGTCTTGTGTTCCCAAAAGGACCCTTTTCACAACTCTACAAAGACTACTGTAGCATGAAATGCATGCAAATGAAGCCTAGACATTTAAAAGTGTCCAGTACCAGCAGTTTTGCACAGTATCTTCTTTCCTTTAGTGTCTTCAAGGCCTGTTTCAGAAGTAAAACTATTTGATTTTGTGGAGAAAATGAGATAGTGAGTCAGACAGGGACATTGTGTGATAGAGCAGATTCAGCTGTATATTAGTTGTCTTCTAAGAATTGACTATGACACATGAAAACCTGTTCACAACGCCTCCAGAAAAGGGGCTCTTTGCATCTGTTTTTTTTACTGAATTGTTGCCGTCCATGTCTAATTGGTTTGTATGTGTCTTTCCACAGGTTTATGTACTGGTCAGACTGGGGAGGTCAAGCCAAAATTGAGAAGGCTGGGATGAATGGAGTGGACCGACAAGTGTTGGTGTCCGAACACATCGAGTGGCCCAATGGGATCACCCTGGGTAAGGAAGGACAGAAAACATTTAACTTTGAACATGCATTGAAGAGGGCAGAGAAAACTTTAGGATGATATAAGGACAGGGAAATCAACCAGCTCTGATGAACAAAGTTATAATGCTGATATTGCTTTGGAGAGAGAGTGGAACAAAATCTTTGCGTAACTACAACACAAAGAAAGAGACAACTGCAGAGAGGGAAAGAAACAAAGAGACAAAACAGCGAGAGCTCAGGGAAGAAAACAGTCTATGGGTGCTGCAACCCGTGAGTAGCTCTTATTGTTATAGCTCAGTTTGTGTCTGGCTCTCATCAATCAAGCCAGCGAACACGACCCTCCGAATTAATAAGCCAGACGCTCCGTGCCGTCAATACCTCCCATCATCCCTTTCAACTCCCTCCGCGGCACCAGCCAATTTCTCTCAGCTGCCCTTGCCCGAGGAGAAAGAGGCACGCTGTTGCCACACTCTGTGGAATTGAGGTGTCACTACATCTGTATGAAAACAAATTATTTCTTAGAGTAAGGGGAATGAGAGAGTTGGCCAAGCCGCTGTGGAAGAAGGGGTGGATTATTTTCTCTTGGTCATTGATTTCATACAGAGGCGGCGGACAGAACAGTTGATTGTCTGAGTCAAGAGAGGTGAAGTTGTGAATGAAAATAACTCGGTGGTTTTTATGTTCTTCTTTTTTATGGCATGATGATGTTGAATCACTTCCTTTATAAGTTTAGTCAGCTTACTTTGCCTATTATTATGCATACTATGCATGTGATCAACTTTTTACAGTAAAGTAGACATTTTTGGATTTCCTTATCATATTAAAAGGGAAACTACAGAGTTGTTACTGCCAGTATTGTGTCAATCTGGAATAGTACCTGAATATATATTTAAAAAAAAAAAAATTTAACCAGTGTTGTCCAAGAAAATAAATTCTTTCTGCTCAAGTTTCACCTGAGGATTTAGCAGCTGTTTGGCAAAAACAAAGTAATTAACCTTTTAAAAAGCACAGCTATATTTTTTTTAATTAACTTCAGATGATGAATTAATGTCTGTACTTATAACCATTTAATTTGAGTTTTATTTAATATATATAAAGCAGTTTTTTTTTTAATTCTCCAGCACTGTTTTCTACTTAGTATACATATATGTAGTAAATTGTTTAATAAAAATGCTTAATTTGAAAGGAAAGATGTGTAAAAAATTCCTTATTCATGCATGCCTGGTAAAAGCAAAGTCATACTTGGATTATATCCCTTGCTGTTCCAAGTCAACCACAGGGTTACTTTGTGTTCCATAGCAAAAGTACAAAAACGGAGTCCTAAAGTAAACAGCATTGGGGACCATCACATGGTGATAGAATTGTAAAACAGCAAAGCGTTCCTTTAACGCAAGTCCAGCAAGACTAATCAATTTGCTCAAGGGCACGTACATTTTCCCCCGCAAAGAAGTCAACCGGCAATATTACAATCACATCTGTGGTTTCTCAGCGCAGCCGTCATGTCAAAGAAGATTGATGATGTGGCTACTGGGCCATTACATTCATATACCTCTCACCCTAGGCCTTTTCTCATGGAATGACCCCTCTCTCTCTTCATCTCTCCATCTCTTCCTCCTTGCTGTTTTTCTCTCTCTCTTCCTCCTCCTTCTTCTCAGACTTGTCTAACCGGCGTCTCTACTGGGTGGACTCCAAGCTGCACCTGCTGTCCAGTGTGGACCTGAATGGGGACAACCGCAAAGTGCTGCTGTCCTCCCAACACCACCTGGGACACCCCTTCGCCCTCACTGTGTTCGAGGTATGGAGATTAAAATACAGCCACAGAATCAGTCCAACCAGTGGTAGCTTTAAATCTCTCATTAGCTGGTTATTTGTTCACACAAGAAGTAAAACTTACCACTCCATGCTTTTACGTGTTATCCCATTAACTACAGATCGCTTATATTTTACTGCTTCTTCAGTCGTTCTCATTTTCCAGAGCACACCAGGTGTTTTTAGATTGATTTCCTTCAAAGCAGCTGTTATTTATTTTTTGAAAGTTTGTGACCTGGGAGACATGTTGAGGTCAGTTGAGGAAATACCAAGTCACAAACTTTCTCATTTTACAGCTAAACAGTACACTACAAGATTTTTCTGAAAACATTTTAGGCGAGAAATAGGCATTACAGTAACAGAATAGATTTTTTAAAGCCTGAAAACAGAGCCATGAGGAGGTGCAGAAGTCTAGTTTGCTCTCAGAACACTTGAATTACAATATGCTGAAAGGTTATTCTGGAGTTTTTGCCCAGTGATGCCAAAAACATTCTGCCTACTGCAGCCAAATATTCAGTCTTGGGTATTACTGGTTTCTACCGGCAGTCAAGCACAGTTTAACATTTTAGCATTTGAAATATGCAAGAGCACCACTAAGGTATTTGCCTTATAAAAATAGATCCTCCTCC
>CAKAOI010030140.1:0-16264 GCA_916701655.1 Sebastiscus albofasciatus | reverse complement strand
ATATTAAAATCACCTACTATAATGACTTTATCTGTTTTCAGGACTAGGCTTGGTAGAAACTCTGAGAATTCAGATAGAAATTCAGAATATGGGCCTAGAGCGTGGTACACTATAACAAAGAGAATTGGCTGTAGTGTTTTCCAGGTTGGGTGTGAAAGACTAAGAACAAGGCTTTCAAATGAGTTATAATTTAGTTTAGTTTTAGGGTTTATTAATAGGCTTGAGTCGAAGATGGCTGCAACTCCACCTCCTCGGCCGGTGTCTCGAGGAATGTGAGTATTAATATGACTCGGGGGAGTGGATTCGTTTAGGCTGACATATTCTTCATGACACAGCCAGGTTTCAGTAAGACAAAATAAATCAACGTGATTATCTGATATTAAATCATTTACTAGTAGAGCTTTAGAATTCATTTAGGTGGGGCAGACACAGTCTCAGTTAGGTTTGGGGTTAAGCTATGGGTGGGTAACTGCTCTAGTGGAAGCACAGAGAAGTGTGTAAGACTACAGCTCTGCGTCCTGGAATGACCTCTGGTTTGTCATGGATTTGTTCCACTAACAATCTTGGTCAGATTTCTGGATAAGAGAGCCGCACCATCCAAAGTAGGATGATTGCCGTCTCTCCTAATCAGACCAGGAGTCCCCCAGAAAGAGTTCCAATTGTCAATGAAGCCCACATGGTTTTTAAGACACATAAAGGCTTTAAAATTCACCAGTGGGATATTTACTGACGTATTTTATATCGTAGAACTAAACGTTAAAATCTCTTCAGCTTGTGTCAGCCACAGACCTTATTTCAGGCATCTTACTAAAATCCCATTGACTTCCAGACGAGGGAACAGGAAGTGCTAAAATGTGAACTCATTTCCGGGATTCAGGACTCATTCCTGCAGCTCTCGATTGGGAACATGTTAGCATAGCTACTTTAGCATTTAGCTCAGACACATTCACAGATTATTACTGGTCTGATATGCAGCAGTATTTCATTGCAGACAGACCACAGTGTCTCTGAAAGTGCTTAAAGTTCATGATGAGAGTAACAGGGCCAAACACACATGCTGTATAATCCCTCCGTACTGTGTGTGCTGTTAACTGGACCTGCAGAGACTCACTGAGACACACAGTCTGAGACATGAAGAGACAGTGTTGAGATGAGATGGTACCTTGCCAGGTTGGGGAATAAATAAAAGATGAAAGCTGTTTGTATTGCGTGTGTTAACAAGTCTAAATGAGATTCAAGGCCACAGAGCCGAGGTGTCAGCAGGAGGGGGTCTGCGCTGCTCTGTGTCTGCTGGATGTAGAAGGCCTTTGTTTGCTAATATGTCATCCGTTACCATTTTATAAGTTGATAGAGTATGAAGTACTTGCTGTTTGCTTTGGAAACTTTCTCTGGACTGTGTGAAACAGGCAGCAGTCATCTGTCATAGCTAACAAACTGAAATTAATGAGAACATTTATTGACGAGGTCAGAGGGTTACAAAATCTACTTTATATTTCATTACTGAGGGAATCTGACTGAATACAATTCTTCTTTTATGCCATTGTTTTTCATCAGTGCCTCACCTCACCACCTACCTCACAATAAAGCTTTTGTACCTCCTAATAAATATGATTGGTTGTGGAGTTTATAATCACTGTGGTGTATCAGTAAGAATACATGAGAAAATGCTTCAAAGGTTTCTAGTTCTTTACTAGAAGACTGTGCAGGTTTACACTTGAATGAGTGTCTGTGGTTTATCTTAATTGACACACATAACACTCCTATACAGCCAGCAAGACAACCTTCATCCCACACATAAGCATCGAACTCACTGCAGTGAACCAGCAGACCAGACTACAGAGGCTAAATGAGCCACTAAACCACTTAACCACTCCAAGTAGCTGATTGGCTCCTGACATGCCCGGTCACATGCTGTCTAATGAAATGAAGGGGCTGCTGTGCCTGAACTCCAAGTGAACTGCAAACCTTCTTAACAGGTTTTATTGACAGTTTTGACCTGTTTTGAGGCCGTTTCTCTCTCTTCGGGACTGACGGAGTCCACCCCAACAGGCTGAGTAGCCGCATGCTAGCAGCTAACATGCAGCACGCCGCTACCCCATCACAGGACCAATTCCCCATACAGACCATCATTAGGCACCAAGCCTCTCATCAGCACGGCAGATGTAAACGCTCACGGTGTCAGATCACCTGTTACCGGCGTGTAGACTAACCCCCCAGAAAGAGCGCCGGTCGTTGATCCCAACTTTTGTCGTGGTCAAACGGCGGTACTACAACTTCCGTGTCCATCACGTGATGCCATTGGGCTCAAAAATACTTTTTCCCATAGACTTCCATTGGGAAAGAGACATCTGTAACTCACAGGATCATTTATTTTGAGGTGAATCAACTCCCCAGTATGAACACTCTAATAGTCCTTATTTAAATCATTAGGTCCTAAAAGTTGTAAAACGCACTAATAGTTGAATCCAGAGTTATTTCCCTTCCTCCGTTCATGTGAATGAGACCCAGACCGAGTCTGGAGCGCAAGCCGTGACGACGGCGTGATGTTGGGACCCCGTGACTGAGTCATGTGACCGAGCGGACGCTACTGCGCCTGTTCCATGTGCCCGAGATCCAGGTACTTTTCCAGACGGAAGTGGAGCTATTTAGGCTTCATGCTCCACTGAGACACTCTCATAGGAATGAACGAGGCCCCGCCTCCAATGCTGGATCCAGTTCTCTCCATACATCCATGGTGTAGACCACAGTGTGTTAACTCGCTAAATCAGATGCATATACACACATGACATGTCGTAAGTTTGCCCTCTACAACATCCAATCTGTCACGAACAAAGGCCCTCTAGTCACTGACTTCATTACAGATCACATACTGGATTATCTCACAGAAAGCTGGACCACTAGGGTTCCTTTACATTTTCATGCCCCTTCAGTTTGGCCTTGATGCCTTGCCCACACTGCCCCAGCAGATTCTGCTACTTTTCTGTTAATATGTGTTTTAGATTTTAATGTCCACTGTTGTGATTCTGAGTTCGGGCAACATCAAGTGAAATGCTGCACACATAATCATTGATCCATCAATTTGGAGCAAGGTATGAACCGCTGGAAAACTATTTATCATGATAGTTTGACACAAATCATAATCCCGGATTCCAGCAGCTGTCCAGAAATAATCCCATTTCAGAAGCACCGCTAAAAACATGCAAGTCTATTTTTGACAGAGCTGCAGCACGATGCACAGCGCCTCCTTCACTGGTTAAGGGGATGTCTCCTTCTCCTTCTACCCCCCCCCCTCTGTAGTGTTCTTCTCCTGCTAACAGGCACTGTATGTGAATATAGATACAGAATAATTATGAGGATGAATGTTATTATACCCCCGCAACAACGTAGTCGGGTGTATATAGGGCTACGCTTGTCCGTCCGTCCGTCCGTCCGTCTGGTGGTCTAGTTGTGCCTTTTGGGGGTTACCCTGGACTTGAGGAAGGTGAGCTAATAACAAGCTAGATTGTGCTCAATAGACTAATTCCATTAGTTCCAAAAGGGCAAAACATTTGGCCCTACTTCAGTAGGGGTCAAGCAGTGAGTGGGGGGATGTGAGCCATGCTCACTTTTGCCTTGTTTTAACAACTAAAACACAGCCACAAGTCTTGGACTTTACTGGAATTAACTTTGTCTACAGGCTGCAGCACAACACAGCAGGGAATTACCACAATATACACAATAACAAGAAACCATTTAACTACGTATACTCAGCCTACTTAGGCTTAGTTTTATACTCCCATGACTGGTGTATCCCACATGTCTGAAAGTGTTTTCTAAGTGACAGCTTGTAGCAGATGTAATAGTTAAGCCTGCTGCGTTTATTTCCATACCACAGCTGCCACAGTGGGGCAGAATTAACTGGACACGACCTCTTATATTTATGGGGCTGCTGAAGGCCTCTTCACTGTGGATATATGATGACAACATGTCACAACTTTATTGTGGATCACACTACTCCACACCTTGCCCTACAAAACCCACTGCTGCATCCCCACACCACTGTACGTCATGTATGTGTAATGAGTGGAAGTTAGAAACAAGAGAGAAGGAGCTTGACATAACGTTTACCATTCCCAGTGGACTCATTAATGTGTGATACTTTAGATTATCAAGGCCAGAGGATGCAGCTCTGATGTACTGTAGCTGACAGCTGTAGTGACTGTAGGGCTGACACCTGTCCAGTACTCTTCACAGAAACACATCCCCACAACCCAGGTCTGAAATCAACTTTCTTCACTTCCTGCCACTGTGGCAGGTCAGTATTTTCTTTTTCTGCTACTCAGAAATTAGATCTGCCACTTTTGAAATCTCTGTGCTAAATAAAGGAATAACATTTTAGATCCGATGTCATTCAACGTTCGATATATTTTACATAAAAAAACATTATATACACGGTAAATTACAGTGTTGGAATGGAGGGTAGTGTACACAGTACTGTACTTTGTTATTGTCATCTATAGTGGTTATTTGTATAAAAACGCACAATTCAAATGATTATGATTATTTAAATATTTGCTTTGATTAAAAAAATCTTGGTAAGTTGTTATAAAGTTAAACAGGTCATAATTCTCTCTCTATTATCAATTTTATATTGATGTGAAAACATCTCCTAACAACTGGATTTATTCAAGTTTCTCACCAAAAACTACATTTTACGAGATTACATTTGAACAAATTTATAATTTACCTTAACCCAATAGTCCTTTTTCCTGAGCCGACTTTGAACGCCTCATAATAATAACTTAATGGCACCTACGTTAACATTCTTATCTCCGGTATTTATCCAGTCAGGACTGTGCTGCTAATGGCTGCTTATAGCTAACGTTACTAACTCTCCTCCTGCTGATTTAAACACAGCTGGTTGTCGCTTTATCAGGTCAAAATAGGGTGCACCCCCTCAGGTTTAGTAGCGCCACGCTGTTGAGCACTTTTTTTTCTCTCCGCTGTGTCTCTGGTCCCAAACAAACTGAAACATGACACAGCGTGCGTATGCGTCATTGTGCAGCGTAACTATCGGAGCATCAATAAGAGGAATCCATAGTCATGGAAGCATGAGATGCCAAGAAAGCGCGCACAGCTGTTCTCTATTCCATCACTAGCGTTTTCTCTGCCCGCCAAAGTGGTGGATGACCTGATGATTTCACCCACCACTGCCAATAATTTACCCGTATTTGGCGGGTGGCAGGTGCTAATTTCAGACCCTGCCCACAACTACTGGCCAGATGAGAGAGGTCCAATTACATCAGTGGCGCTGCTTTGATTGGCTCTTGGAGTACAGGACCGCCCACTTTTTCTTCTTCTCTACTTACTCAATGCACCGTTGTTTTTCTGGCTGTCACATGAAGTTAATACTGTACCATACTTAAAACAATGACAGCAGACAACAAGTAAACATTCTGCTACCACATCATTGCATTATTAGTATTATAATGTCTATTAATCCACATACAGTGTGTGTTGGATTGAGTGGGAACAACGTCGCTCTATATATATATATATATATATATATATATATATATATATATATATGGCTCAGAGGAATAATATCTATCAGGCCTTTGATCCACACAATATAGGCTTACTGGTTAGTAGATACATTCATTGTTGGATTGAGTCTGCACATGAAAATATAGAATAGCACCAGGCTTGTCCTTTAAGTTGTTGTTTAAGTTCCTCTTTAGATGGAGCTGCTTCCAGTCTTTGTGCTCAGCTAGGTTAAACACACTGGGTAAGATGGTTAGCAAGAGGATGTATTAACATGCCAGAATGCTCTCATTGGGTGTATTTTACTCTGTATTATTATTTATTGTGATGTATTTGACTGTACATTGAACTCAGGTTTGACCTCCATCCTCTGTCTCTCTTGTTTCTTTGTCTTCCAGGTCACACAGGTCAGTTCATCAGAGCAGTATTCTGTACCAGTCTACTGTTCGTACTGGCCCATATCTGCTTCCAGACAGTCCTATACACATATCCTCCTCTCAACATCGCCATAGGGGATAACTGTTCACAATGGGACACCATAACAAGGCATATAGGACTGTCCAGGTACGTAACGAGTGGAGCACCAGTTACTAATTCGGGAAAGAGTGTTGATAAAAATAGGAGAACGCTTATAATGCAGACAACAGTCTCATGTGGTGCAAATTTGATACACCCTCATATTTCAAGTAGTATAAGACAAGAGGCACAAGCAGATTAATTTAATTTGTGTCGAATATTTTAGGAAATATCAGAATATGAGATTTTCATTTGCATCTACATGCATGTGTTGGTGTAAATGGGATCTTTGTCCTCCCTTGTGTGTGTCTCACAGGCTTCCTCTGGATGATCCTTGGAGTGTGTTACGCCTCCTGTGTCCTGACCTGGGTGTGTGTATAGTTGCCTTGGTAACAATCGTCCTCTGCAGCCGATTGGTCAGGAACAGAGAGATGGTGGCTGCTGCCAACATTACATCGGTGAGTTGTGTGTGTGTTTGCCAGAGATACAGTATGGCTGAACAGGTCACTGTGATGACACAGTGTTTGATTCATTATGTGGAGGTGCTGTTTTGTCGGTAAGGGATAATGTACAGCAAGTCGGTCATTGTTGAGAAAGAATCCCCTACAGGGCGATGCTGCACGAACTTGAAGGGGATTCTTTCACAACAATGACCCTAGCTGTACATTATCCTGCTTATTACACGGCTACTTACTGAAGAAATCAATAATTTGACACAAAAACAGTCCTCCAGAGTCCAACATCAGAGCTGGGTCCATAGCAACGGTCTGCTATACGTAGCAACGGTCTGTTATACATAGCAATGGTCTGTTTAGAGAAATTACAGACCGAACACCATGATTGACCAATCAGAATTGAGTATTCAACACAGCCGTGTAATAAAGCAAGTTAACTGGATTACCAGGTATATGATTAGAAAGCCTCATTCACTTCAGTCTGGTTTCATGAAGCAGGTTTGCCCCTAACAGTAGACTGCTATATTATACTGAATTATATTAACACTTTCCTTATTGTGCTACCTTACGACAAGCTTCTAGAAGTGGCTCAGCAGCCCACCAACATCTGGCTTTAGTCTTTAGTGAGAAAGGTTGGGCATTGATTCTTGGGACAAATCAGACTCAGAATCAGCTTTAATGGCTAAGTAAGTATGAACAGAGAAAAAAAGAATGCACAGAAATAGACATACGGCTAAAAATAGGAACAATAAAACTGAACAAGTTAGATCTAAACATGTGACTACTAGAAAGTCTCTCTATATATAAAACAGTCATACAATAATGCAAAGGATGCTGGAATAGATATGGAATGTTTAATGTGTAAGGGATAATATACAGCGAGCCAGTCATTGTTGTGAAAGAATCCCCGACAGGGCGATGCTGGTGGACCCTGACGCGAAGCAATACAGCGATATTGATATTCATATTGGTTGTGATGATATTAACATGTTAAAAAACAGTGAGTATTTACACTATGAAATATATAATTTACTGGTAAAATATATTGACGCTATATGACTGATGTTAAGTGTTGATTAGAGTGACAGTCAGCGGGTAGAAACTGTTGTTGTGTCTGGTTGTGTTGGCGTACAGTGCTTTGTAGCGCCTCCCAGAGGGGGGAAGATTCAGGGTGGGGAGGGTCTGCAGTGATGCTTCCTGACTCTGGAGGTGTAGAAGTCCTGGATGGAGGGCAGGCTGGCATGTTCTCTGCAGTCCTGACTGTCCGTTTTAGTCCGTTCCTGTCCTGTCCTGTTCGGTGGCCGACCCGAACCACACAGTGATGGATCATTGCAGTTTACAACTGGATCAGCAGCTCCTGAGGCAGGTTGAACTTCCTGAGCTGGCGCAGGAATGGTGGTCCGGGTACTGGATGGGATTTTCCCCAGCCTCACCTGCTGTCAGGTGCAGGCTGGGACAGTGAGCTGGGTGAATTTGGAGCGGAGGATGTCTGGGATGATGGTGATGACCAGCGAGCTGAAGCCCAAAAACAGGATCCTTACGTATGTCCCTGGGGAGTGGAGGTGTTGCAGGATGTAGTGCTGTCCCATGTTGACTGCAGCATCCACTGACCTGTTTGCTCTGTAGGCAAACTGCAGGGGGTCCAGCAGGGGATCCGGTGAGGTCCTTCAGGTGGATCAACACCAGTCTCTCAAAGGGTTTCATGACCACAGACGTCATGGCGACGGGCCTGGAGTCAGGTAATCCTGATGGAGGGTTTCTTGGCGATGTAGCGATCACTGAATTCATTGAGGCCTGCCCTTTGCCATTGAGGAAGATGTGGTTACTACATACGGGACCATAAATAGAAAAATCTGTTATCTTAATTGAGAGCAAATCCTAAGAGTGGAAGTTACAATACGGCATGAGGAGTATGTTTGAGGAGACAGAGGTAGCTTGGCAGTAACCAGTGCAGGGAGTGATGATGATATGCAGGTAATCGCTACCTTTTATAGGTTTACCACCCAGTAATAGTACATCAGATTTATTTCAACAGGGTGGACTGGTAGCTCATCAGGAGTCTTCTGGATCTAAGTATATAGGTGACCTGCAGATCTACATTTCAGCTGATGTGCCAAAAGTAGTCGCATGTTGCAGTGTATAATGTTATTTCTCCTGATTACAACCTTGAGCGTCTCCCAGAAGATACTGAGTGTGATTTATCTGCTTGTAAGAAATGATCTGGATTATCTGAAATGATGTGGACCCCAGGAAGACTAGCAGAGCTTTAGGGCACATAATAAACTAAACTATCTGTAGCGGTGGATATTGATAAGTCAAGCAATACTGGTGAATGGTCCAGTTCCACAATGGCTACATATTCTGTTTTATTGACGGAGGGTAGCAGGGTTTGGTCTATGAAAAAATATGTGCATGTGAAAAAATTGACAATTCTTTGTTTTGTGGAAAAAGAAAAGAAGCATCTATGCAACCTGCTTCGTTCATAAATATAGACAGAGTCATCCTGGACAGAGATACTGATCCTAAGGCCGGATCACGCCCCCCAAGATCAGATGATGTCTATTTATAAAACTGGCTTCATCCCAGTCAGGAGCATAAACACAAGCAAGAATACCTTGAGTGTCACTACAATATATCAGCCTTGTGGATCTGACATGGACACAGTAAGCACTTTAATATGGCTGTTCCTCTTGCCTCAGTATTAAAATGTGAATGATAAACCTGTCCTAACCGTGTTTTTTGTTTAATATGGTCAGATATGTTTTTTAATATTTTAGCCCGTTTCACTGGTCCCCTCAGTCATTTAACGTTCCAGCTAGTAAAGTGGCGGATCCTCCTGTGGATCCTCCTGTTCCTGTTGTAAAGTCGGACTTTACAACCTAACATACAACCTTTCCTGCTGAAAATGTTGTTTTTTTAATGTCTGAGCACTGAATCAAATGGCAGAAATAAAAAATGACAGTAGTGATCAGGGCATTATTCCATGACGATGTCATTAACTCAATACAGAGCTTACCCATCGTGTCCTGACAGCTGACAATCAGTCAGATTTGATGCTTCTGTTGAGTTAAGACGGCCTTGAAGTTGACTGTATCATGTAGTCCATCCACTGAAGACTCTTGGATTAGTTGGTCGGTACGTTGTTTAGTGAATGTAGATGAAGATGAGCATCTGTCTGATATCCATCATGTCACAGGAGCCTGTAGCTCCAGTGAGGGCTTCAGCATAGTTTCTCTCATTTAGCTGTGATGGTGGTGCTGAACGGAGGTCTTGCTGCCATGTTTGTGGTGGTCCTGCCATGCCCATTGGCACTACTGAGGGGCCCAGGGGAGGTGGGCATGGATCTGGGGGTCCATGGTGGGCTGGGCATGGGGATGTGAGTGGGGCTCCAGGAGGTGACAGTCGGACGTTGGGTGGGGGTCTGGGGTGACGAGGGGGGAGATATTCAGGAGCTCCTTGATGGGGCTCTGGGGACTCGGCAGTTGTTCCATGTCTCGAGTGCTGTGGAGGGTGGCGTTGTGGGTCTCCGTCTCCAGGGCAACCGCCTAAACAAACAGTACAGAGATGTAGGTCAGACGATGGAATCTGAGTGAATACATATTCCAGTTTTTCATGTTGATATGATAAACAGTGAAATGAGATGAACACTTGGACATTTCTTGTTGGGATTCTCTCTTGAATGATTTATTATATTTCATAATTCAGAGGTTTCCCCGAGCCGACTTCTCACCTTTGTCTGACTGGATATTTTTACACAAGTGTGAAGTCAGAGGATTAGTTCCTGAGATATTCCTGCCTCAGTAATAAGAAACACCTGTTACTGCATATCATGACTGAGTGGTTTGCTAGTACTGTGTGTACTGTGTGTACAGGGATATTAGACTACTCACAGCACAATTAGTAGTCAGACCTGTGTTGTAATTATGTGATGGAACTTGATAGCCTGAGTATTGCATCTGTAATCTTTAATGTTGAAGAGTGCAGTGAAGACAAGTGGTGCAATCTGTGTCTGTGTGTACCATTACAACCCTGGGCTGAAACAAGACATATACTGCAGTATAAGTGGTGTGTATAGGAGCAGGGGCCCTCCTGCAGAGGTGAAACCAAAAATTCAGATTTATATAACCACTCAAAATGTTGCATACATGCAGGGACAGGATGCAGGTATCCTGAAATAAAGAAGCAGAAATGTAAATGAGTGGAGAAGTGTGGATACTACTGGTACCACGCCATGTATATTTTAGGTTCGTTACAACCCGGAGTTGGTATAGGGGTAAAGGAAGTAACATTGAGCTGGTGTTATCAGGCAATCACTTGTTTATTTGCCTTGATTGAAATTAAAGCGAAATAACATACAATGGATTGGATTATAATAACTGAAAACGAGGGTTTCGGGAGGCCAAAAAGGAGAAAAACAAAGGCACACACCCCAGCCCTGAATAATCCCTAACCACAGACAAATTAAACAACTCCGCTATTCACAATGAAATATAAACAAAAACGAATACCTCACTAGTTAACATTCAATATCACAATCTAAAGTCCACTGACTCCAGTGGGATTTATACACAATTTCTGGTTAACAACACAGAACAATCAAGAGGCACGGGGGACAGATCAATAGTAATCACTGCCCGCCTTGGTTTAGTCACAGCTGGCCTTTAAATCTTCCCACGCGGCACAGCCGGCTGGTGATTGGATAATCACGTGTAACGTATCAGAGGCAGGACCACAAACGGCGGGAAACTAAGGGCATCCACCTGAGGGCGGTACGGAGGCGTGGCCCTGAAGGGGATCCCCTAGACATGACGTCATCTTGGAGCGAAGGGACAGTAGAGCGCACCAAAAGAAAAGAGCACAGGGAGCGCGCAGCACAGCAACATACAACAATATAAACAATAACGAATGTAGACCATAACAGGTGTGTTCATGCATCCAGTCCTTTTGGGTCTGTCTCTCTTTCCAGTCCTGCATTTCATGAGATATGACAGTACGAACTCGCCAAACATGGACCAAGCAGGTGAAGCATTCTTTGCTTCACAGCATTCACTCCGGCCCACTAGTGACCAGCCTGAATCCCAGTCGCTCGTCCCTTCCGACGTCCAGCCTGAATTCCTAGCAATCACTAATTATCTTGTTATCTCAAGACAACAAAGCTTGATTTCTTGAGATAACAAGATAATTAACTCAAGATCTTGAGATAACAGCATTAAATAAAAATATTGCAAGGGAACTGTATATGCAAAATACATATATATGGAAATAAGATTGCAGCTTCCATAGGTTTATGTTTACAGATGACACATTTACAGGCGGCTTGTGGATCTGTTCACACTATTGAGACAAATCTACCCCCATAACCTAATGACAGGTTTTCATGAATAGACTGACTCAGTCGTAAGAGTTGCTCCTAGTTAGGAGGTAGTATTAGCTCTAAGATGTTTCATAAATACAACCTGACCTACATGGAAATACATTCTTGTGTCTGTAACTGAACCTACATAATTTACTTTAACAACTGTAACTTTCATTTTGTCCCTTTTCCATTTTAGCTTGAAGATGATCCAACAGAAAACACAGATGATGAGGAGGAGGATGAGGAGGAGGAAGAGGCATCGAGAGATGAAGATGAAGAAGAAAGGTCATTACCCGGTGACCCTGACGAGGAGGTTTCCACAGCAACCAGAGCCAAGCAGGTGGCTGAGTGTCTGAAGGCCACAGCCCGGAAAGTTCTCCGGGACCTGGGGAGAATCCTGTCCATCAGCCTGCTGGCTTTGGCTGGTAAGATCTATGTCATAACGTTTCTACATTATTTCACAACATAGGAAGAAAAAGAAGAAGCTGAAAAAAGTGAGCACGGTCCAGACATTGGTATTTGATGCTCAATTTAAAACTTCTGCTCCGATTTATTTTGTCAGGCTGTCTTCATTCATCATTTAAAAGGTGATTCCTATCCAGAGACAGGTGTTCATTGACCACCATGCTGCATAAACACCCAGAGAATGTGTCGCTGACTCTCTCTGTGCTATCCTACTGAAGGAGAAGTTTTCTGATGATATGTCACCTCTAATTAGTTTGAGTTAGGACATCTGACAGTACTCAGATCAAGTATTACGGATGTAACTACAGTTCTATGAATCCTGGATGACCGCCAAAGGCAGTGCTTTAACATTGAATATCTTCTGTCTCGCGCACATGCAGGTCCAGTATTTATATCAACCAAGTCATGTGTGACCCAGGATGACACCGGCTGGGTAGAAGTTCCAGTGTCATCCACAAGATTCTTGCAGGTTCATGAGATTCCGAGTGACTATGGCCGTTTTCATATGAGGTACGATCGATCTGTACCGTGCCCAAGTACGATTGCCCCCCGACCCCCTCCTTCCCGTATCTGCTCTGCTTTCACATTAGTAAAGTTGTTCCGTGCCCGAGTACACTTTCGTTACCATCCTGGTGTATTTGTTTATGTTGAGATCAGCTGTTCTAGTGGCGGAGCATCGTAAAACACTTCATTCAAATTGGACAGAAGCTAAATAAAACTCATTAAAACCGTTGTCGTTAGTCTTTCCAACAATCACCAACTCTGGTTTAGTTGAAACAATCTCTTCTTTCACCGAGTTTGATGGAAAAATATGTTGCACCTTTTCAAGTGGACTCGGGCACGCATCGACGAACCGTGCCCGAGTACGGTACGGAGCGTTCACACTAATCAAACGAACTGGACTTTGGGACAAGTGGGCCTGGGTCCCTGATGTGAAAGCACTCTTAGAACACTGCCATTCATCCCGGATTCATAGAACCGTAGTTACATCCGTAACTCTTGTTCTGTTTCATTCTTACTGACTGGCAGAGGCAGTGCTTTTACACCAGATGACTTATAACAACAGAGTCGTGAGGAATCCTGAGTACCTACGTCATAAAGATAAAGCAGAGAAACTCTGCAAAAGGACCACGTCCAATGGATGGGGGGTGGTCACATTCACTCTGTGGTATCTGGAGAATGTGCTCGGTGACGCCCATGAGGCCATCGCAAATATGTCTTCCAAGAGAACCCGTCTCAGGGTCGCCCCAAGACGGGGAGACACTCCTGGTAGAGTAGCACTTACCTCTGGATGGCAGAGAATGGTCCTTCGCCCTGCTTGTATAGGAAACGACCACGATCCAGAATGGTCCTTCGCCCTGCTTGTATAGGAAATGACCACGATCCAGAATGGTCGTTCGCCCTGCTTGTCTAGGAAATGACCACGATCCAGTGGGAGAGGCGCTGTTTCGAAAGAGCACAGCCCTTCTTAGGACCACCGTAACAAAGAGTTGTTAAGGGCCTGCACCAAGCACAACAGTCTTGACTTCCCCTCCCCCTAATGAGGGGTCACACTGCACAAGCCGGATAGGCTGATTGAGATGCAAGTGTCCCAGCACCTTAGGGAGGAACGCTGTATTCGGCCACAAGGTAACACCTGAGCCATCTGAGTTCAACCTCAAACGTGAATCGCTCACAGACAAGGCATGTAGCTCACCTAGATATTTTGCCGAAGTGATGACAAGGAGAAATGCAGTTCTGGCCGACAGCCACCTCAGCTCTGTACGAAGGGTTCAAAGGGAGGCAAGCATAGGGTGTCCACCACCAGGGGCAGGTCTCATGCAGGAACCCTTGGTGGCTAGGGCGACACAACCTCAGAGCCCGTTTTAAGAAGAGGGACATGAGCCTGTTGCTCCCCACTGTGTTATTATCAACCCTTTCATGTTGTGATGAAATAGCAGCCACACACACCTTCAGGGTAGAGGGAGACTGGCCACTGTCCAGGAGGGACTGCAGAAACTCAAGGATAGTAGGCACAGAGCAATGTTCTGGTCTTGGTTTCGAACTGCTTCCACATTCTCTGGTACTGCAGATGGGTAGACGGTGCTCTGGCATTCAGGATAGTCTTTCTAACAGGCTCTATGCAATCACTCAGCAGCGGGTCGGGTCCTCCAGCGGTCAAACCCACAGCTGAAGGCGGCAGGGGTCGGGAATGAGTCTGGAAATCTGACCCCCCAGCTAAGACAAGAGGTCTCGCCTGCCAGAAAGGCGCCAGGGCGCTCTGCGGCACTCGAACTGCGTGTACGCGAGACGTATTAATTCTGTACTAAAGCCCTGCCTCTGGCGGTCAGTAAGGATGAAATAGAAAAGCGCCATCATTTCTAATATATCTGCACAATAGAATCAATTCAAGTTTGAACTTTAAGGTTGGGAGTCCCCAAAAGAAATCTAGAGGGGTCTAATGTATTGGGATGCATGTAGTACATATCACACCCTCCAAACAGAATGCAATACAAGTGAGCGACAGCGACAAAATCAGTTTGATTGCATTCTTTTCTATGGGAATGAACTAACTGGCCGCAAGTAACGAAGCTCTGCAGCACAACGCCGTTTTGAGCTGAACTTTTGTTTCTATTTATTCCTGTCGCTCGCTTTGAAATCGTTGAAACGGACGAGGAACGGCTGATTGGTGAAGTTGAAATGAGGAGGTATCTATACGACACCTCCTCATGTTACTACAAACACCTCAATAAGGAGGCAGCTGGCTGGAGGGAGATCACCTGATTGTTTACTGAGGCTACTGTTGGCTAATTAGTTTGTCATTTTCAGTAAATATCGCAGTATAAAACCTGTGTTTTCTGTTTAAAGAACACTTAAATGTCGGAAGTTGGCAAGTACTACTCACCATCTTTTAAGTGATTCCGTCTCCAGTCTGATCAGGAGCTCACAGCTGATGGTCCGTGGTTTGTTTACATGACGTAACAGAATATTTGTGTGGACAGAGAGTGTCTGATGTTATCAGGCTATAAGTAAATAAAAAGACCACAAATATCTTCTTATCTTGTTGGTTTCTTATTCTGTCAATGTGAAGACACAAGAAGGTTGATATTATTTATCATGACAATAAATGATTAGTTCTGCATTATTGTGAATAATATAGATGCAATTGTAGGGGTTCAGTGAGCCTCCTGAACCAACACAGACTGAGCCTGTGGGCAAAACAGGTCACAAACATACAGCATGGCTGTGCTGGATGCACAAATATGAAGTTGAGATCTGACTTTGCATTTTGTATGGCAAAGAGGAAATGTACATTTATCTCAAAATATTGGACTGTTTCTTAAAGGTCACCTATTCTGCAAAATGCACTTTTCCATGTCTTTTAAACATCAATATCTGTCCCCAGTGTGTCTACAGGTCACCATAGTATCATAAAAGACCATCCTCTCTTGTTCTCCTGCTCCATTTGTCCGGAAATGGGTGTAGAAAATCACTTTGCTTTTTTTCCTTCTCTTCTGACGTCATTAGAGAAATGCAAGCCATGTAAGGGTTTCCTGGTAGAACCAGAGCAGAACCTTCAGTTGCTACCCCGCCCCACAGCGCGTCACTCTGTGTAATCCACAACCGAACTTGACCAAAGTAGCTCCTACTGTTAGTCTGCAAGAACCAGCAGAACAGTCTTCATGTACTCCCATCATCTAGTTATAACATGTTCTTTCACAAAGGCTTTATGTAATTACACTGTTTAAACAGCTGATATTTATATATTATATATATTTGATGTCATGCATGTAGAAGAGTACAGGTAGTAGATAGTGACTGTAAGCAACACAACACATTTCTGTTTCACAGTCAAACTTTATTTGAGTAGACAGATGACAATATTAATTATTCACAGCATTTTTAATCATCCCACCTGCAGTTATGTTGACATGGTACAGGAGAAAGTCTTTCAGCTGGTAAACTACAG